>OX578142.1:123660230-123757730 GCA_951213105.1 Amaurobius ferox | reverse complement strand
ATACCTTCTTCTGAAATATAGTGGATTTGGCTACTATATTATACAAGAATATTGTATATATTATACAGGATAATATATTATACAAGATAATATATTATACAAGAATATTGTATATATTATACAAGAATATTGTAGCAGTCATTAAGACTGCCATGTTTGTTTTTAATTCAAAAAGCTGAATTACGAAAATTTTTGCTTATAACCATAAACAATTTATAAAAACTCTACATCAATTGCAGTGTTCACTTCAAAGAGAAGAACTTACGATTTCGTCCCAATAGCTCAAAGGTAGAGCGTCAGCTATCCAGTTCGGAGATCCAGGGTTCGATTCCCGGTTGGGGCAGCCAGGTTCTTCACATTGGCGCCCGAACGAATTAACCCTACAGGTCAGTACAAAGATGTCGCTGGTCTAAAAGTGACCCTAGTACGGATTCAGTGGACTCTGAAATATGGAGCGTCGATTTCAAAGCAAGAGGATAATAACCACGCAGAATGCTAACCTGGGTAAAAATACTACTATCAGGAGGTTAGCCTGGGGTAAAAGTAGCAGGAGGTTGTCAGTCAGATTGTCAGTTGCACGCCAATCTGGCATTTGAGGGTGGAGAATGCAGAGTAGACTTCAAAATAAGAGCTTGAAATTTCGGCCCAATAACTCAACGGTAGAGCGTCGACTGGCCATTTCGGAGATCCAGGGTTTGATTCCCAGTTGGGGCAGCAAGAGTTTTTACACAATCTTTCGCCAAATGTACAAATATACGTCATTTCTATCAACTGAACAATATACAAGTTAATGCTCTGTGTGAGTTTATCTGTTTTCTCTTTGACAAATTTAAAGTAATGAAAGCGAGTTAGTTCAAATAAATAAGTCAGTTAGCTAACTTAATAACAAACCAATCATAGAACATCCAAACTAATCAAGATCAAAGAAACTAAATATCATTCAATTGCGTCATATTTACAACATGTGGATCTTAAAAATAAATATGAAGTTCTCACTTTTGAAAATGTATATATATTGTTTAAAATATATGTCAATCTGAAGCGTTGGATTTAAATCAAATCACAAAACATATATTTGTGAAATAGTGTAGTACATAATTTGCATTCAATAGCAAATTAGGGTTATGAATTCCAAAGTTTTATTTTCTTTTCAAAATTGTTCCCTGGTGCTAAATATTTTTAGAAGTCTAAACTAAAACTCCAAGAATGTTCAATTTATTCAAAAACATTAATTCATTCATTAAACTCAAAGTTTAACAATCTTTGTGGGCAATTTTCTCTCCTTGGACCTTTTCAAAACAGTTCGAAATATTAAAATATCGGAATTAAAAACACTTTTTAAAAATAGTTCAAAATAGTAAAATATCGAAATTATAACCACTATGCATATTAAACACTTAGAGCTTGGTTCAAAATTTAATTATATATCCTTGTAGGGCTTTTAAAGGTCAATAAATTACTCGTTTACTATTTATAGCTAGCACTTATAGTTTTCGAGATCTAAGTATTAAGAATTTTAAAAACTTCACAGTTTTAGTCTTTTTTATATGGATAACACGATTGCTCGAAAACTGTATAAGATTTTCAAAAACAAATTATTGATTTAGAAACTGGATTTCTTACAGAACAGTTTTGTTGCCTATTGTTTGTATCTATCTTTTATAGTTTAGAAAATATTTCGAGTGGAAATAAGCAAAAGGAAACAAAAACTTGCTCAGATAAATTTTTTTTGAAAAAAAAAAGAAAAAAAATTCAAAATATAAAAGTATTGAAATTATTTTTATATGTTCGTAAATGGTACCCTATCTCTGATAAAACAAGCATAAAATGGTTATATTTATTAGGTTCAGAAACATAAATGTCCAAAGCGTTTACATTTTTCTTCATGCTTCGATTTCAGTATGAATAACCCGGCCATAGCTGCTATTCACATCAATGCAGGAATAACTGTTAAAATAAGTTAACTGCTAAAATAAGTATCGACTTTTTCAATTTTTTCTCTCATTACTTATATTCTAAATGCAATAAATTTGGTTTCTTATTCATAAATAGATATTAAAGAGAATGAATGTTATTAAAAAGTTAAATGAGATGGTACAAAAACAATACAATAAATGGTGATAAGAACTCAAAAGAATACGTTAGGAGACACTATAAACGAAAACGAGTGATTAAGTGTACACCTCAGTCCAAAGACCAGCCTTTATCAAGTTAAGTACTGATAACCAGTTCTTTTTGTGATAATCACGTGTCTCCATTTATCTCTTTTTTGTGGTCACACAATAAGACATATATCGAAGAACAGATTCTTTTATGTGGTTTTTATTTCGAAAGACCGTTGAAAGACTGGTTTAAAAAGCTCCACTTTTCAACATTCCTAAGATGAACAAAAGAATGATTAACTAATATAATGACTGATGATTTTATTTCTTTTAAAATAAATAACAAAAGAAAAAGTTCCAGACTCCATTTATAGTAGTCTAAAATATATTTGGATGCAATAATACTTTTTATATTAACCTTTTTATTAATGAGTATTCTTATAAGAGCTTTAGTTTTGCTTTTTGATGCAAAATTATAAAACGCAGGCTACTTCACCCATTGAATTAAGCTATTGCTTTAAAATGTTTTTAACAACTAAGCTGCATTTTAATGAATTTAATATATTGATTATATTATTTCATTTATGCGTTAAATTATATAAACGTAAAATTTGCAAATTCTTCACGTTTGCTTCATTCTATTACGAGCTTGAAATAGCAATTTCTTAGGCATCCTTCTAAATAGTTGTCCATCTTCATTTTACTTGTTTGATCATTTAAATTGATGAAACTAAAAAAATAATAACCTAGAATATACAGAGTTCAAATTGTGTAAACTTAACAGCCTGCATCTCATTTGACTTCGGGTCTGTTGGTTCGATGAAGGAGATCCAACGTATCCACGAAATGGCTGTAAGCTACATTGTATAATCATTTGGGCATAATTACGTTGCTCAATGTTTTCATTTTACCAGTAACATGTTTTCCTTATTTTCATTTGCTGGTTTTATTTTGCGATTTAATGTACTTTAAACCATTAACTGCTTCTCACAAGCAGCTATTAATTATTAAAATTCGGTGAATTTTTCAAAATTGGATAATCCATGCTTGGTTAAGTTAAAATCAAGGGGTTCGTAATAACCCCTGAGCTTTTTATTCCCCCGGTATTTTATTCCGTAATAACACCTGAGCTTTTTATTCCCTCGGTATTTTATTCCGTAATAACCCCGAGTTCGTAATAACCCCCATATTTGCTGGTAGTTATTCGTTTGCTGGTAGTCACAAAAACCTAAAAGTATTACTAGTTAGTTTATATGTTTTTACAGCGTTACTCCACTTCTAATCTTCACCCTGAAAAAATGTCGAAACATTCAAGATACGACAAGTTCTTAGAAGAAGTAAATAACATAGGCGACGAGTTTTCGGAAATTGATGAAGGTGAACTTTCTGAAAGTGAAGATATATTACTTGAAAATGATAATGATCTATTAGACACTGAGTGTGAGCCTACAGATACCGACGATGAAGAGGAGAATTTTGAGTATATGTTACCGCTAAAGCTCGAAAGCCGTTAATGTGCACATTACATAGCTAATCTGCAGATTTAACTGATTTGCTCCGTTAACGTGCGGAATCAAGAGTTTTCCGCATTTTACCTAGGTAATGCACACATTAATGGCTTCCGTATCGTTGAAGTTCAAAAGTTTGTTTCTCTTATTTCCTTTCCCTACTCCTTCCCCCTCTCCCTCCACTTTTAGTTTGGTTTCGCCAGCGTCTTGTCGCCGGTTGTTTTTATTTCTCATAATTTGCGTCGACTGCGAGTGCGTAGCATAGCTAATTCTGTTTTCAAATTCGTTTCTGCCTGTTAGCGAGTGAATTTGTGTCGTGATGTTTTTTAAAGCAGATAAATTTAGCTCCTAGTATGCAAGCAAGCACCGAATTGGTGAGTAAAATGAAGAAAAGATTCTTCGCAAACATCTTTAGCAATCTTATTTTCACTTTAACGAGTGCCTAGTAGTAAATGTGCAGATTATCTAGGTAATTTGCAGATTGCCTAGGTAATTTGAGAAATGAAATAATTTCCGGCACTTTAACGGATACCCCTAGTTAATCTGCACATTACCTAGATAATCTGTAGAGTAACTGATTTATGCACTTTAGCGGTAACATATATAATACGTAGAGGACGTAAAGGAATGAGATTGCTCTCAAATTCTGAAGATGAGAATAAAAAACTGAGCAGTATATTTCGATTGATGGCACTGTTTGAGAAAAAATGCAAATAGGTGCTACATCTGGAAGAGCAGCACTTCATAACATTTTCAGGGAAGAATCAGGTCTAACGGGATATGCAAAACGTGATATTATAAAGGGTAAAGTGAAGACTGCAGCTTCGTTGACAACTGACCACTGTATTATGAAACATATAAGAACATGCACAATAGAGGAAGCAAATCGAGTTTTAGGAACCGAATGGAGTCTATTACCTTAAATTTACTTTGTTTAATATTTCCTTACTAAAATCAATATTACCTGCATTCAATCAGAAAAAATAAAGTTTTTATCTAACAACCGGTCATTTAACCGGTAACGGAACTAATAAGTATATATTGAGCGTCTGTACGTTTAGTGTTAAAAAAGCTATATAAAATGGATTTTCCTAAACATTTAAAAATATGTAATACACTCACAAATCTATATATTTGAATAAATTCTGCCAGATCACATAAAACTTGCGCATTCAGACGCAGACGCTCTACGTCTGCAAGCGTCTGATTTAGTTTCAGATATCTCTACAAACAAAAAATAGTTTTATGTTACGCAATTAAGTTGTAAATGTTTTAAATTTTAATATTATAGGTTTCATAAAGTCGTCATCAGATGACAGGACTACTTTAGCCTATAATAGCTGCACCCGGCTTATGGTATGACCTATTACCCCACTCTCCTATATACTTTCATTGTGCATACTTTTGTCGCAGTTACACTTGCAATGATAGATTTCAAGTATACGGTTGGTGCGTAGGCGCTTTTTCACCACGGGGAAATTAGTAACGAAGTATTCGGTGAATACTGGTTATACATTGGCTTCCAAAAGTTAAGCACGGACGGTAAAATAAACAAAAATGGAAAATTTGATTAACTCAAAATTGTACATGAAGGTAACAAATGTGTTTATGTATTAAAGAAAATTAGAATTATGTACAAAGATAAAAAAAATATTTACTTTTCGTAAGTTATATGATGACGTCACATTTGGGTCATTAACAAAATTGTTTAAAGAAAAACAAACCAAGCAAAACTTACATTAATATGATGCGTGGCCACCCCATACCTTCACATAAATTTTACAACGATTTTCCATGCTTTTAATGAGGTGATCAACCATCGGAGATGCGAGTAATGGCCATTCCTCCAATAGGGCAATTTCCAAATCTCTGAGACAGGCTGGAGGAGGTAAACGTGCAGAAACAGCACGCCCTAGAGTATCCCAAAGGTTTTCAAGATGATTAAGGTCGGAGGAAAACGCCGACTACTCCATACGAGAAATGCCCTCACTTTCCAGGTATTCGTCAACGATGTTCGCTCGTCAACGATGTAACTGCTGCACCGTAGAGTCTCGCAATGGGGTCTAGGACTTCATCCCGATAACGTGCAGCTGTCACAGGACCGCCTTTAAAGATGTGCAGCTCTGCGATATGCCATTGAAATTCCAGCAAACACCATGACGCTGCCACCTCTGAATGCGTGATGTTCGATGATGTTCTGGGCCTGATTTCGTGCGCCTCATTCTCTCCAGACCCTTACACGCTAATTATCTGAATCCGGGACAAATCTGGACTCGACTGTGAACAGGACGTTGCACCAATCTGAAACAGTCCAATTGACATGTTGACAACACCACTTTAAACTTGCCCCTCCGACTTGGACGGTTAATGGAACACAAAAACGTGGTACTCGGGCGAACAGTCCCTTCACGTGGAGCCTTTGGCGCACATTACTGGCAGATATTGTCTTATCAAAGTGCCACTGCAACCATGGATGTAACAGTTGTGGAGGTCGCTCGTCGATTCCGCTTGGCTACTATAGCAATATCTCGATCAGCAGAGGGGGTGGTAACCCTTGGACGACCGGGCACAGCTCTCAGGACAACTGTTTGACTTGTTCGGCATTGTTTCTATAATCGAGAACTTATCAAATGATCAACGCCAAAGAAAATAGCAGCATCTTTGATTGACTGTCCTGCTTCAATGCGTCCGACAACACGACAGCACTCACTATCTGTCATTCGTCTTTTTTCAGCCATAGAAACAAGAATATCATCAAAAATAATCCTACAAAAATTATAAACACTTCGTATCAGCATTAAAATGCATCTCCTCAAACCCTTCAGAATTCTGGCGTCTTAAATGACTGCTTAATTAGCATATATCCGGACAGTCAATCGTGATTGGTTGTTACATACGATATTTGCATACTGCCATCTAGTATATCTGCAAATATTTTCAGCCACTCAAATTCAAATACGCTTTCGAAAAACAAAAATTTTCATTTTGTGCTTAACTTTTGTAAGTCCGTGTATTATACAAATGATTGTGTAAATTAGGGATGCACGATCACCATTGACTGAACCAAAAAAAGTCCTCCGTATTCTGAATACCCCTGCTTGGCAACGAGCCTCAGCGAAAAAAAGTATATTAAAATTATGTGTGAAATACATTTTTTTTTTTACAAAAAATATTTTCTGTGAATAATATATGCGATCAATTAAGTAGTATACTACACTGAAAAATAGTACCTTTCTCAAAATTACAAGCTATAAAAGCGATTCCGCAGCTAAAATTTTTTCCAGAAATTCCACAGCTAAAATATTTTCCAGAAATAAATATATACAGTATTACTTTTCTAAAAATACTCTAGCATACTGAAATTTTGTATATCCGATCTGTCTTGTCTTCCGAGTTTTTGACAGGAGAGCACGTTTCAAGCATCCCAAAGCACGAATCGAACGTTCTTGAGGTGATGTCTCTGTGTGTGTGTGCGTGTGTGTGTCAATGAGTCTATGGAGACGATATCTCACGAACGAATGAAAGGATTCTAAAGAAATTTGGTACAAAAATTGCAATCAGTGAATACAAAAGTCTATTGTTTTTATACATAATCGAATGTGCAGAACTCTCCCAAATTTTGAAATAAATTTTGAGAAAATCATCAAAAAATCGAAATCTTCATTAAAGTTACATAGATTCATTTCTTATGTAATTTTTCATTAGAAAACGATTGGCATAAGTTGTAGAAGGCTAACATGAACCTTTCTCGAGATACTGCACATTTTTCAAATAAATTTACCAAAAACATTACATAAAATTAAAAAAAAGTATTAACTATTGTGAAATATGTTCACCTTTCATATGTTATATTATGCGATAAATTTGCTATCGTTATTTTCATGGATTTAAATCGTTCCATTCACGAGAGAATATAGTTTGGGTAATTGTTTTGTATTTGGACGCCATTAGTCGTCTATCTCGTATAATAACTTATTTATCTGTCCATAATGCTTACCGAAATTTTGGTGACAACTTTGGCGGAATTTCGCCAATTAGGCGGTTTTTTTTTTTAAATGTTGCCAAATTAACGGAAAGGACACCAAATTGATAAAAATGTCGCCAAATTGATAAAAATGAAGCTACATTAACGAAAATGATTACAAATTGATGGAAATTCAATATCTTGGAAATAATATAAGAATCCACTATAAGAGAAGGTACTTTGGGTAATAGATTTGCATTTTTATGCCATTAGTTGTACGTATTTCTCCGCCCATAACGCTTAATAAAATTTTGGCATGGAGTTTGGCAGAATACCGTCAGCTTAGTGAGTTTTTTTAATGTTGCCAAACTGACGTAAATGTCGCCAAATCGATAAAAATGTCGCTAAAATCAAAGACAATGATTACAAATTGATGAAAAATCATTATTTTGGAAAGGATATAAGAATCTACTATAAGAATAACCTATTTCTCCACCTTTAACGGTTGGCGAAATTCTGATGACGAATCTTAGCGGCAGATCGCCAAATTTGGCGAGTTTTTTTTAATGTTGCCAAATTGATAAAAATGACGATAAATCAATGAACATGAGGACTAATTGATGAAAATTCAATATCTTGTAAAAAACATAATAAACGACTATAAGAATAACCCATTTTTTGTCCGTCCGTAATACTTGACGAAAAATTTGACGGGATGTCGTAAACTTGGCGGCTTTTTTCATTATTGTCAGATTGTTGAAAATGTCTCCAAATTAATAAAAATGTCACCAAATTGATAAAAATGATGCTAAATAGGAGGTAATGTTTGGCAAATTTTTATTCCGTCATGTGACAGGCATACATTGTAGTATGTAAGAAATGCGCTTCTTTCCGTTTGTTTGTAACACTTAACGATACATATGATGAACTTGGTGAATAATCTAGCAAAATTTTTCCAACTTGGCGATATTTAGCCGCAAACTGACGGAAATATCGTCAAAATTGCAAAAATGACGCCAAGTTAATAAAAATGACTCCTAATTGATGAATTTATTATATTTTAATATATGGGTTATATTGATAATATAGTCCATATATTAAAATACGTTTTAATGACGAATTTATTATATTTTAATATATGGACTATATTGATAGGATGCTATCAATGTTGATAATTGTTAATTTGGAGTTGCGTGAAATATAAGTTAATTGAGTACGGAACAGCTTTACATGTTGTCATCCGAAAAAGCGCTAAATGTACAATTCAACGTTACAAACACTGTGACCATATCATCATTTTTTAATTGTGAGAGAAGTAATTCATTGCATTATATAAGGAAAGTTATGCTACCATTTCAGATATATATATTTTTTAATTTACAGTTTTCTCTTCATTTCATTATTTGAAATACGTTATTTAAGAGCTTTTACATTTTACATAACTGTTTTGGTAAATAGTTTTACTGGATACGTATTAGAAGTGGATAAAAAAAGAAAAGTGAAACAGAAAAGACTATATTTAATCAAAATTGTTTTGTGTGCAAGTTATGTCCTAGAAAATGTTAGATGCTAAAAGCGCCGAAGGTAAAAAGTACTCAATCCATTCATGAATAAAAATTTCAGAAAATGCGATATATTATCTCATGCTAAAATAGTTTACAGCAACACAGCCACGAACAAATCACATATCATCTGAATAATTAATAATTTAACACATTTTCCACACATTTAGCATAATTCCATAATTTAACACATTTAACATACTATCCATATTTCTGTAGACAGAACGATAGTGATCAGATTGTATTGACAGCACAGCTAATTTGTGTGTAAAAATATTACCGATTTTTTTTTCTTTGAAAATATTAAAAAGAGTACATTAAAGTTGGAACGATTGTATACTATTCTGAAACAATCCTTTTTAAGATTAATTTAAAGAAAAATTAATTTCGTATTTCTCTCGTAAAAAGTTTAACCTTGTGTTTAATCCAAAAAATAATGAATCACTCCATTACGGTCAATTTTCATTCTGAATCCGAGGCTTTCAGTTTAATTGGAGAAACTTATTTATGTGCGAATTATTTTATTCTCAACGCATCAAACATGTGATTTAGAAATGAATGCGGCATTGAAAATAATATCGATCACGAATAAATCTTTGAAATCTAGGTTAAATCGCATAAAAATAAATCCAATTCTTCTATATATTTGCCAAACATTTCGATACTCCAGAGGCATTTTATTGAAATAAAAATATGTCCTTGAAAAGTTTTTATTGAAAGTAAGAAATAAACAAATAGTGTGCTCAGGGTTATTTTAAAGCTTTATAAAATCCCATACTTTCAGCGAACATTTGTTTTCCTCCTTACAATGTAATGACTTCGAAGACCAAGTCCGGGTGATCGTTATAAATACATTGTTCTGTGAATAGAATGATGCATTACCCGAAGGTAGGAACTTATCGACCCAAATCATTGGATAGGTTGTTCCCCAAGCAGACGTTTTCAAAGATCCTGTCTCCCCCTAGATCCTTCTTCAACCCGATAAGCTGCCTTGCTTGTCAGCTAGCACAGACTTATGGCCTGGAGCCGTTGGTTTCGTTATTCCCAAAGGAGGCCTTCGTAGATACCTGTATGCCTTCTAGTTTGGATTTCCTTTGAAAAACAACTTAGTTGAATTTTCCGGTTAGGTATGTGGGAGAAAATGATTTAATAGATGAAAAAAAAATTGCTCATCAATCCTATAATGTAAATAAAATTATTGATGATTACACAAATTTTAAAAGTTATTATTAAATTGATTTTAAAACAAATATAAAATTAATAAAATAACATGTAATAAGATAAAACAATGAGTTCGCACTAAATTGAAGGAAATTAAATATCACACGATTCCTATTTTGAAATTAGGAAATTGTGAAAATTAAATATAAAATATTTGACATTTTCAATGTAAACCTTCAAAACGTATGGCAAATGTAATCTTAAGATCATAACGAATTAAAATTTGCAATTATGAAATCGAGGCAATATATTTTTAAGCGTAGACATATGAGAAAAACTGTCGATGTTTAAAATATAATTTTGATAAACAAAGCAACCTTTCTTTTTAGCATTTGTTTTAAAATAAAACAAATATATAATATATTAAATGTATGTATTCTGAATATAATTATCTTTCTTAAATCTTGTTGGTTACTAAAGGGCTCCTCCCCCAGCTTGTTACGCTCGCCAGCCCTCGTAACTCGTTTCGTTAGTTGGAGGACTTCGCCCCCTCACTAGCTAGCACTCTCTATAAGCTCGCTTTGTTAAGTCTTCTGTGCCACTTGTTACGCAGACTAAGCACGTCAGGGGCCCACCTCTTGTTTGTTGGCACTCACTAACCCCCGGAGCTTGCTTTGCGAAATCTTTCAACTCGGTCAACGCACACGATTGCCCTTAATCTCCCAATTGGCTCGACCAATTAAATCTTTGCTCGTATTGAAAATAAAAATACTTCAGAAGTGCATAAAAATAGAATAACTCATAAACTAAATCGCAAGAAAAAATTGGGGCTCCGTTTTGCAAAAATAAAATGCAAAAATTCGTGGTCTTACTGCCTGTCCAGGACATAAACAACAGAACAAATACTCTTCCTTTGACATTGACATTAAATTATCTTAAAATAAAGTTTAAAGCAAAAAACGGTTAAGTTCAGCGTATTTTTATGACATTCTTCTACAAATGTGCCAAATTTCATTATTTTTGTATATTATTGTTTTTGCCGTACGAGACAGAGAAACTTGATGGGCACGAAATCTGTCAAACAGGGACGGTGTAAGCTACATTATTTTAATATAGAGGAAAACTTAACCCTTAATAAATACCCTATGAACAATTAAATTTGATGTGTTGAAGGAATGCTTTATCAAATCTGCTGTTATTCATACTGTAAACTGAGATATGCCTGTATCATAAAAGAACTGTGTAATATTGAATATATTAGTGGAAAATGTTAATGCTCTGCCTTTCTTCTACTTTTGTTTAACTAGATAGTTTCCATCCATTTTGCTTTATGAACCAAAATTGATACGTTTCTCTAAGTAAAAGTGTATTAATGGAAGGAACACGTTGAAGCTTTTCTAATTTTTGGATCACTGTGTTTTGGGAATCAGGGACGGAATTCGAAAAAAAGCAATGAAACTATCAGGGATGTCCAAGGCGCGCGAATATTTTTTTTCTGATTTCGAGAAACAGAAAACGGTGACGAAAAGATTTTTCACTGAAACACACGAAAAACACGAACTTGCTTTACATGCTCTTAGTAGAGTGAATGTGTCGTTAATATATATATATATATATATATATATATATATATATATATATATATATACATATATATATATATATATATATATATATATATATATATATTTATATATATATATATATATATATATATATATGCATATATATATATATAACTTGAAAGGAAGATGAGTCTACCTCTTTCCCAAGACCGGGATAATTTTACAGAAGTTGTCACAGTCCTCAGTGAATGTGAGGACAGTGAAGTTGTCACAGTCCTCAAAAGTATCTATCCCTATCTACTAGAACTATTCTAGTATCAAAGGAACTTTGATACTGGAATTGTTGTCTTTTAATTGTTCCTTTTAGGAAAAATATATAAAATCCGTCTGGTAAAATCTAAATTTTACAGTCAAGTGGTAGCGTGTAAGGAACGCATAATATTTTTTCATTTTGGGGACTATCATGTGCTCGGAACCAGGTACGTAATTTGAAAATAAAGCAACGAATCTATTATACATAAGGCGTGTGCATATAATTTTCTCGAAATCTGACATCTGGGGAATTTCATTCACATCTGGGGAATCCATTATTTGATAAGTATCCATAATTTTATAAGAACCAACACAATAGTTTAAGGTACAGCTTGTTAACGATTTATTATCTCAATCTAAAATTCACATAAGTCGCATAAATATATCTGATCACTTCAACGGTAAAAAACAGTTTTTAAAAAGAAACAATGATTTCTCATTCTAGAAAGTGTTTTATATTTCTAGAAAGTGTTCTACAGTAAAAGGCGTAGGGGCTTTATGCTATTGGTTATTATATTAACTTTATACTATATTTGTTAGTTCGTTTGTCCAATACTACGTAAAATTCACATGTACCTGATCCCAAATCTCTACAACAAATTGTTAGCTTTCACACATTTAATATTAAAGTAATATACTTGTGAAGATTGTAATATGTGGGTTCATTCCAATAGGGATACTCGATGAAAGGAGAGTTTCTTTTTAAATAATAACTCCAATATAAAGCACAACGAAATCATAACAAGACATTGAAGAAATTACAAAACAAATTGTAATGAATAACTTACAGAAACTGCTCAAAGCAGCGACTGCCAACATGAATGCAGGCCTCACACGTGCTTCGTAGTGATCGTCGTATGTTGGCGAAAACAACAGGCATTTCTCGTACAGCTTCAGCAGCAACAGAAATCCTGGCAACAAGGTCCTCATCGGAATCGACGGGACTATCGTAGATGAGGCTTTTCACAGGAACACATAGAAAAAAGTCCAGACATGAGAGATCGGGCGATCGTGTTGGCCAAGTGATGGAACCACCCTGACCAATACATCATTCTGGGAATGTTGCATCCAAGGCGTTTCGCACAGCCACGTTGAAATGGGGTATCGCTCCGTCGTGTTGGAACCACATACGGATTTGGGCGTTCCTCACATTCCCGTCAGTAGCTCCGTACATGAAATGCATGTAGGCCTTATCCTGATTCGTGAAATAAATCATCTATTCTGAAATCCATGGTAGAACTGACACCGAGTGCGACCACAGACGCTTAATGCGCCCTCTAGCACTTAAACGCATGCATTAAAATCATGCATTGTAAACGCAGAACGTGTTCTATCAACCCTTAAAATTTTGCCCCATCGCTTTGAATCACCCTATATTTGTGACCACGGCTGTTCAGTTCCACAGATCCAATAAAATCAACACAGATAATCTGAAACGGTTCTCCAGGAAGAGTTACATGCGTAATCAGAACTTCATCATAAAGACGTCTCTTAGCTGACAGTTGACATGATTTGCATTCATCACAAAATTTTCCAATGTCTTTTTCAGCATGCTTCCAACATTGTTTTAAAGAAAACTCTACTTTTTGTTCGTACTTGAACTTATTTGAATCAGTTTCAAAGTTTATATTCAACTCAGGGAATTGAGATTCTGTATCATCATTTTCCTTTTCATTCGAAACAGTATGTGCTACCAGGCCATGTGATTGTGTTTCAATATCTACTTGACCAGATACCTCTGTAAATTCTGTTTGAAATTCAGTGTCGTAAGATTTATCTACTTTATTGTCAAAATCAGAGTTGGTACTATTTTCATCTTCACTACTATAATTTACATTACTGATAATTCCTATATTCACCGGTAATTCAACTTTGTCAATTTCTACACTAATTAACTCATCATAAGCACTTAGAAATAGCATTAAATCATTTACACAGCTCATCAAACATTGCACAAGTGGTGATTATCCATGGGAAGTTTCTACAGCTTGAATTATCCGAACATTTGCTTAAAGTTGCATTTACTGAAGGTAAAGATGCTCTTACTTTTTGTCCAAATGCCGAACGAAGTATTACCAAACCGCAAGGATTATAAAATATTCAGGTACACAATTACTCCTAATTATGGAAATCTGAGTGCCAGTATTCACTATAGCAGATAATATCTCATCCTCACATTCTTTTCAATTATAGATAAAGTATCATTTAAATTACTTTCCTTATTTACACTTTTCAATTTAATCAAATTTAATAAACGACCCGTTGATATGTTTGCAGTAAGAGCATAATCTTCATTTTCTGTTTTCTTAGAATTCAAACACTCATTAACTGGCTTACTTCCATCTTTATCGATACTTTCATTAAATAATAATTTGCATATAGATACATGATGACGTCGTTTACAAAATAAGCAAGTCATTTTTAACACTTTACAACAAAGTTGAAGAGTGTTTATGACTTTGTTCATTCTGTCTGTCTGTCCGTTAGCACGATAACTGCCGTAAAAATGACTTAATCAAAATGAAATTTTAGTATGTTATTCAAACGGACTGTAGGACCAATGGGAATATAAATGAATAATATCACCCAATTAGTTTTGGATTGAACCCGGGTTGAAAAAATGAAATACATTGAGCCCTATGGGACCTAATTTTTCAAACATTTTTTAAGCGGATTTAAAATTCACAAATTGCTTCGAAAATTTTAGGTAATATTTAAATTGTTCCATAAAATATATAAAAAAAATTCAGCGAAATAGATTCAGTAGTTTTTTAAATAAAAATTAAAATAATATTTATACCTCTTATATGAAACGATCACGTGACCATGATATGAAAAGAACACATGACCCACATCAAAATGATATATGGCATCCATCTTGTTTCAAAATCGTGATTTTTTAAGTTCTTTTTAATTCATATTGAGTGTTGTATCCGTCCTAAAACTACTTTATTTTTGCTTAAATTCTGTGCATCTACATACTGAAACAACGCAAATACAATATATTTCAGTTTAAATGATCATCCAATTTTGATTATTTCTACAACGAAGCCTATTTTTCACTTATGTAAAATGTAAACAGCAAAATATGTAGAATGAGTTGTATTAGAATTGCTGTGTTTCTTTAACACAAAATAATTTAGCCCCTGGAGTCTGCGTGGCTGATATGAATGAAATATTCATTGATTTTACAAAGGGAAGAACGATTTTTGTCGATGAAGTTTTAAGCATAGAGTTTAATTACTTGTAGCTCCATGGTCTTAATTTTTAAATAAAATAAATTATTATAGTATTGTGATGAATGAAATGAATGGGAGAAAGTTATGAATGAAATGTTGTTTTTATGGAGAGATCCAGGCGTGTTATTTTTTCTATGACGTCATTTGAATTAATTTCAGTTGTTTTCGATGAAGTTTTCAAATATAATAAATTATCGTAGTATTATGATAGTTTTAAAAATATTACCGTGGAATGTATCGCATTTTAGAGATATTTAAACCAGGCAATTTGTATTTCAATGCCGTCATTTGAATGAAGTTAATTTTTTCAATGAAGGTTTAAGTTTTCAATTATAATAAATTAATGTAGTATTGTGATAAGTTTTAAAATATTACCGAGGAATGTATGGCATTTTAGACTTTTTTAAATAAAATTGCATTGAAGTTGGAAAGTGTTTCATAATCAATGCTTTAAGCATGATTGATCTTTCTTGTTGACTTATAATAATCTTTCATCATATGCTTACTTCCTAGACAGAGAAAACATTTTACACAGTACTTTTAATTTTGGCTCTTTTCTGATCAACGATCATAACGGATCATAATTTTCATTTCGATGTTGGGCTCTGTCGTAATATAAGCATACACTTGGTTTGGTTCTTACAGCCGATACGTGAGTTACTCTTGAAAAATTATTGTGCTTCAGTTTTCCTCCGAATCCAGATCTATCACAAAACAAGATTTCTTTATGAGTTTCAGTATCCGGTATACTTTGTCATAGTTTTGCTCGCTCACGAGATTCTACTTCAATGCGAATAAATTCGCTTTTTGAACTTTGGTGACAGTATTCTAAATTCAAGCCGCTTGGAATAACTTTTAATAATACAGTGATTAATAAGCTTTCAAATGTTTGAGTTTGAACTCTCAAGGATTTTAAACTTCTGATTTGAATTTCGATGCAGTCATATAGTTTTATCATATTACAAACATCATGTGATTTGTATACAGGGTTTAAATCTAAAAGTTCGTTCATGTGCGCGAACAATCAGCTCTGATCGCCCAATTATTTCTTTCAAAAGTTCAATCCCGGCGTCATAGTTATCATGTGATAAAGGAAATCCGACAATTGCATTAGTTGTCCGTACCACCTAAGTATGACATCAAATAGTTAAATTTGTACACTTTGCTATGGGTGGGATTTTCATTAATTGCAATCTTAAATGAGTTCCAGAAATCTTGAAATATTTTAATTTCGCCATAAAATTTAAATATCGGTAATGTTGGTAATTTAACCCTTGAATTTTCTGAATTAATTTTCTGCTAAAATGGGGCTATAGTTCTGTACACGATGTTTATTTTGACTGTTTGATGTAGAGTTTGTAATAATTTTTCATATCCCTATTCGTTCGTTTGTTACTAATTCCCCTTGGTGAAGGAGCGCCTACGCACCAGGTCCACAAGACCCCCCAGGGTATCCCATGGCGAAGGGGAGGAGAATTGCAGCTTCACTTTTATAGAGTCGTTCTGAAGGGCGGAAGTCTGACAATATCCATGCCCGCTGGCGGGATTCGAACCCGCAATCAGACGGAAACGCATGCACCTGACCGCTCGACCACCGGATAGGCTCTTTTCCTTATAAACATCCAAAGTGTTATCATGTCAGTATATTCTTGCAAACTCATAATTTCGGCTTCAAAATCATCTATTTTTTCAGTCAAATGTTCAACTTGTGCATCTACTTCTTCTAAGTTTGTTTCCTTCTGTTTTAACAGATCAAGTACTTCTTTCAGCTATAATAAATATGATTGAGCAGCTAAAACTAACGCTTCTATTTTTTTAGTATATCTGTAAATGATTTTCTCATAACCGTTCTTTTCTTTTTAATACCTTACAGCAAAGTTGAAAAGTGTTTATGACTTTGTTCATTCTGTCTGTCTGTCTGTCCGTTAGCACGATAACTGCCGTAAAATGACTTAATCAAAATGAAATTTTAGTATGTTTTTCAGACGGTCTGTAGGACCTATGGGAATATAAATGAAAAATATCACCCAATTAGTTTTGGATTGAACCCGGGTTGAAAAAATGGATGAGCCCTATGGGACCAAATTTTTCAAACTTTTTTTAAGCAGATTTAAAATTCACAAATTGCTTCGAAAATTTTAGGTAATATTAAAATTATTCCATAAAATATATAAAAAAAAATTTAGCGAAATATATTCAGTAGTTTTTTAAATAAAAATTAAAATAATAATTACACCTCTTATATGAAGCGATCACGTGACCATGATATGAAAATATCACGTGACCCACTTCAAAATGATATATGGCATCCATCTTGTCTCAAAATCGTGAGTTTTAAAGTTCTTTTTAATTCATATTGAGTGTTGTATCCGTCCTAAAACCACTTTATTTTTGTTTAAATTCTGTGCATCTGCATACTGAAACAACGCAATTACAATATATTTGAGTTTAAATGCTCATCCAAATTGTTTATTTCTACAACGAAGCCTATTTTTCACTTACGTAAAATGTAAACAGCAAAATATGTAGAATGAGTTGTAATAGAATTGCTGTATTTCTTTAACACAAAATTATTTAGCTCATGGAGTTTGCATAGCTGATATGAATGAAATATTCATTGATTTTACAAAGAGAAGGAAGAATTTTTTCGATGAAGTTTTAGCATAGAGTTTAATTACTCCATGGTCTTAATTTTTAAATAAAATAAATTATTATAGTATTGTGATGAATGAAACGAATAGGAAATTGTTTATGAATGGAATGTTGCTTTTATAGAGAGAGCCAGGCGAGTTATTTTTTCTATGACGTCATTAGAAAAATTTCAGATGCTTTCGTTGAAGTTTTCAAATATAATAAATTATCGTAGTATTATGAAAATTCTAAAATCATTACCGAGGAATATATCGCATTTTAGAGATGTTTAAACCAGGCAATTTATATTTCAATGCCGTCATTTGAATGAAGTTCATTTTTTTCGATGAATGTTAAAGTTTTCAAATATAATAAATTAATGTAGTATTGTGGTAAGTTTTAAAATATTACCGAGGAATGTATTGCATTTTAGACATGTTTAAATAATATTGCATTGAAGTTGGAAAGTGTTTCATAATCAATGCTTTAAACATTATTGATCTTTCTTGTTAATATTTTACAACATAGTTGAAAAATGTTTATGAATTTGGTCATTCTGTCTGTCCGTTCGCACGATAATTGCCGTAGAAACGACTTTATCAAAATGAAATTTTAGTATGTTGTTAAGAGGGTCTGTGGGACATATGGGAACGTAAATGATTAATATCATCCAATTAGTTTTGGATTGAACCCGTGTTGAAAAAATGAAATACATTGAAGTCTATGGAACTTAATTTTTCAAACACATTTTATCAAACTTAAAATTCGCAAATTGCTTCGAAAATTTTAGGACGAGTCTGAAAAATTATTCAAATTATCCCATAAAATATATAAAAAAATTTCAGCAAAATGTATTTGGTAATTTTTAAATAAAAATCAAAATATTAATTTCTACCCATATAATATGAAGAGATCACGTGCCCCACTTCGAAAAATATGGCATCTATCTTTTATTCCAGAGTTAAAATCGTGATTTTTAAATTTCTTTTAAATTTAGATTTAGGGTTGCATTTGTCCTAAAACCCATTTATTTGTGATTTTTTTCTGTGCATCCATATTCTGCGCCAATGCAATTATAATATTTTTTAGTTTAAACGATCATCAAACTTTGATTATTTTTACAACGAAGCCTAATTTCAGCATATACAGAATGTAAAAAAATCAAGCTGTAAGATGAGTTGTATAAAAACTTCTAAATTTTTTTAACGCAAAATTATTTAGCGCTAGAGTCTGGAATATAGGTGATATGAAGGATTGATTGATTCATTGATTTAATATAGAGCAGCATACGATTTTATAGCATGGCCATTTTGGATGAATTTTTAAGCATGGAGTTAGAAAGTATTTTTACCTCCATGGTTTTAAATTTTCAAGTAAAATAAATGATTGTAGTACTGCGATAATTTATGAGAATGTAGGCAAGTGATTGTAAGATGAGTTGTATAAGAATTGCCGAATTTTTTTCACGCAAAATTATTTAATTCTGGAATCTGGAATAAAATTGGAAGAATGAAATATTCAATGTTTTAACATAGAGAGCCAAACGATTTATATGTCAGAGACGCCATTTGAATAAAGTTCATTTTTTTCGATTTTTTTTTTAAATATTACCGCTGAATGTATCGCATTTTAGAGATGCGATACATTCAGTGGGTTGCATTTCAATTGAAAAGTATTTCATAATCAATGCTTTACGTATGATTTATCTTTCTTGTTAAATAATAACTCCAAAATGAAGCACAATGAAATCATAACACAAGATCCAAAACATATCTCAATTAAATCAGTTACAAATAAGTTTTATCGGCATACTAATGTGTTCTATTCATTTCACGTCATTCTCTTCACGTGTTGTGATTCCGCGAGCAAATATAATCGATTCGATATGGTGATGCCAGTTTCCAAATTCGACAATATTATTGTTAATACACATGTTGCAAAGGCTAATTTTATGAACGAAATTAAAATTCAATAGCTGGGCCATCCCCAATTAGATAATGAAATATATTGGCAAAATTACATGATTCAGATAACGAATTCACGAATAAAGCAAAATTTCAAGAATCAATTACTTAGCAACATGTTTCTGACATTTACTAAAGTTTGAAGATTAAATAGATCATGCTTTCTATAGAAAAAGTTTTAATATTTCTAAAAGAAAAAGTTGCTTTTACTATTATAACATATAATAGATTAATTATACAGTGCATCCAATTTGTAATGTACGTATACTTCTCCCTCTCCGCATTCTGCATTCACGAATTTTTATTTCTCCCTGAAACAATACAACATTCCAAATCCACGTAGCCTCCACCTCGGAGGCCCTATACATTTCAATTAGAATACAAGGCACCTGGATTTGGGGAAAACATCGGAATTTAAATCTAATGCATAAAAGAAAAAAATCAAGAAATCGATTTTAAACAAGATATCTCCTAAACAATTTTGATCAAATTTTGATCAAATTTTAACCCATATAACCTCAACCTCGGAGACCCTCTACATTTCAAATGGAATACAAGGCACTTGGATGACCGGATTTTGGAAAAACATTTAAACATTTAAACCTAATACATAAAAGGAAAAATTCGAGAAATCGAATCTAAACAAGATATCTCAAACAAAATTTAATAAGTTAATTTGATAAGTATGTGACCAATTTTAATCAAATTTTAATCCACATAACCTTCACCTCGGAGTCCCTCTATATTTTAATTGGAATACAGGCACCTGGATTTGGGAAAAACATCGGAATTTAAATCTAATACATAAAAGAAAAAAATCGAGAAATCCGATTTTAAACAAGATATCTCCTAAACAATGCGTCCAATTTTGATCAAATTTTAACCCATATAACCTCCACCTCGGAGACCCTCTACATTTCAAATGAAATATAAGGCACCTGGATGACCGGATTTTAGAAAAACACTGGAACATTTAAACCTAATACATAAAAGGAAAAATTCGAGAAATCGAATCTAAACACGATATCTCAAACAAAATTTAATAAGTATTAATCTAATAAGTTAATTTGATAAGTATGTGACCAATTTTAATCAAATTTTAATCCACATAACCTCCACCTCGGAGACCCTCTACATTTCAAACGGAATACAAAGCACCTGGATGACCGGATATGGGGAAAACATCGGAATTTAAATCTAATGCATAAAAGGAAAAATTCGAAAGATCAATTCTAAACATGTTATCCCCTAAACTCTGCGACCAATTTTGATCAAATTGTTTTCAGGCAATGAGCACATATCTAAGTAAAAGTCTGATATACGTTTTATCTCATTGACATTTGTTAAAAGGTATTCTATGACATGTAAAATCCATTCAAGGTGATTGTTAGAAATTGTAATAGTTTTATAGTCACAAAACCTGTCTGTAGGAGACATTCCTTAAAAATTGGAATACACTCTCACTGAAGATAACAGAATATATGGTTATTGACCATGGTTGTTATATGCAATGTGAGTGTATTCTAAATGCGTACAACATTTTGGCGTGTCATTAAATAGTGTTTGTAGGTTAGTCACCTTCTTAATTATAGTTGATCACGTTTTTCTTTAATTTTCTTTAAAAACCGCGAGTATTAGTTAGTTTTATTCCCATGTTTACTCCATTTATACCTTTTACAAATACTATATGCTCTCATGTATGTATCCATGAGTACATTTTTATACTATCATAATTTTGGCGTTTAACGTTAGGTGGACGTACATTTCGCACGTATTTTGTTCAAATCTTTTCATTGTAGCTTCAACAACTGTGCTCCTCAAAACCGAGCAGGTAAAATAATTCGTGCCAAAGAACACTTTTAACATTTATGGAAGCAAGTTTCCTTTAGCAGAAAAATAAGATATGCGAATGGTATGTAATATCAGTATATTAATAGAAAGTAAATATTTGTTTAATTACTTCAACTATAGAATTAGTATTTATTTATACTATGTAATTTTCTGAATTACATGGAACCTTTCTAATCATATCTCAATGAAGCTAATGAATACTGGTTCTTTTATGTTTAAATTTGGATGTTACTAATGGCAATAAAATTGAGGTTCTGTTTGTGGAAGTTTTGTGGAACAACAGCCGTTTTAAATACTACTTCATTCTTTCGATTTGTCAATCTATTATAATTGATTTACCTAGAAAACGGGTCAACCGATTTTAATACGTGTTTCACAAGTTTGTTCAAACTAAATAAGAGGATGTTTAAGCTAAACAATTTTTTTCTTATTTTTGTAACACGTTAAAATATTAAACAAGTCTTGAAATTAATTCCATTTTTATTTTCAAATTAAGAAGATAAGAGTAAGTAGATAGTATAAAGCTACCTTCAATATATTCAAAGCGCAAAATTGGCTTCTTACTTGGAAAATGTGCAAAATTTTTCTTTAAATAATAAGAAATTAAACTTTATAAAATATAAAACTAATACCTCTATAATACAACAAATATAATTAAAATCTAGGGTATCAGTATCAGATCTAACATAACCATTATTTATTCATCCCGTTGAACGATGTAAAACTATTCTTCTGCTTTAAATATAGGTCAAATGCAGAAAGTGAAAATTGCACAGTTGTAAAATACCTGAAAAGATATTGCTAAATTAGCCCTCTTATCTAAAAGGACATTTTAAATTGCAATGTATTGTTTCTAATTTAAATTACTAGCCTATTCATCTAGATATATAAATATAATAAGATAATGGATATGATCAACAAAATGTCAGTAAAATCTTTGGTGAAATATTTAATAACAACAAAATGTCAAAAGTTGGGAGGAAATACAGAAAAATAAATTTCCACAATAATTAAAATTATGGTAGGGCTTGATGCCATCAAGCCATTTATTGAGTTCCAAGTCATGTGATTTTCATTACTTCAAGTATCTTAACCCAGTTATAATAATTTTTCATTTTCATCACGGCTGTTTTTAATGAAATGTGAAACTTCTTTGAAACCTGTCTAACCACATTTTCCATAAGTATCAATAAGTAAAAAACATTTTGTGTAAAGGATAAGCAAAACTTGAACAATATATTAAGGCAAAATAATAATGCAGCTGTATGCTGCATTATTATTCTATTTGTGCTTAAATATGTTTGTGCTTAAATATGCTCAAGATTTCCTTATCATATTTTTCATAGTTCAGATCAGTGACGGTTCGTGACTTCAGGAATGAGCAAAGCAGATTCAGTGGCGGGATTCCCCTCCTCCTCGACAACGAACATCATCAAAACACATCACGCTACTGGTCTATTTATAAAGACCTGTTACAAACAGTATCTAAAAATAGCCAAACGACTGTAAAATTATTCAAATCATAAGAAGAAGAACCCATTCAGCCGATAACTTTAAGTGAACCAGAGCTCATCCTGTGCCACCTCACGAGCCGCCACTGGTTCAGATGGCAACATTCATAGTCAATTAAACCATACAAAATACATGTCGCATTGATTGTTGTAGGCCATATACTACAATAATAGATGCAGGGTATGTACTATGTAGTACATTTAAAGGTTTTAGACAGGTTTTGCGGCGAGTGATGACGATTGTCAAAATAAAATCCAGAACTTTTTAAATATTTGAAAATTAGTTCCATCTAGGAAATTAAACCATTCAATGTTCTTTGTAGTTTTGTAGATCTTGACACTTCCGACTGTTTGAGTTAAATGCTTCAGCTTGAAATTAAAATATTCTCAATTATTGTTAGTAACATTAAAGTTAATATATTTAAAAATATTAAAGAATGTAAAAAAATGTTTCTACAGGTTTCTGGTAAAGTTCGTCCCATCTCAAACAGCTAGCTTTTTCGCGTGTCCATAAGAACATTGTTTAAAGTACATTAATTGTAATATCATCTAAAATACATAATTGCTGTAAAAGTTGTGTCAGATCACAATAACCTATTTTTGGTTATTTCATTCATTTCCTCTATGTTTTACCTGGTAACTCATAGCCTTTTAGAGTTTCAGTTGCAGAAGTCAATCACATTGCTAGTTGCTAGCCTGGCAGACGGTTTGATTCTAAAGGGAAGGGATCAGTATTTTCGACTCAAGTTTTTGCAGTTCGATTACTGTCTGTGAGTTTGGTGGTTGTTCTGTACAGAAAGCAAAGAATACAGAATCCCTTTCTTGAACCAGTTAGCTGACCTGGAAGTAATTACTTTAATTTGTATTAGGCTTAACTTGGGGTGTTCTGTTAGTATAACTTTCAATTTGAACCGCTGTATCGTAGTATTTACGTGTAGTTTGTGTGTGTTGTTATATATTGCAAATAGTAACTTTTAGTTTATGTTATTGAGGTTAGACACAATTTAAGTTAAATAAAGTGTTGTTTAAAGCTTTAATTGATCTGTGTACATTACTTGCAGTGAGTGTGATGTAATGTTGACCTTACAGTAGGTTTAAGTACTTTGAATTAAGTCCCTTTTGAGAAGTTAAATTTCCAAAACAGTTGGAACTTTACAATTGATATACCCCAAGTTCATACTTGTGAAATAAATTTTAGAAAAACCATTATTACACTTTTCTACGTGATAATCTGCTTAAAATCTATAAGTAATATTTTTTTATTTTATTCTAAATCATTTTAAAAATAGATGATAGACGATAGAGAATTATGGATAATAGAGAATTATGGATATCAAGTCCAAAATAATTCCAATCCACAATTCCTTACCAAATCATAAATACACTTAATACGTCCATTCTTCAAGATATTTTCCATGCTTTCAAAGATTGAGAAATTCAACTAAGAAATGAATTGTTTCGTACTTTCAAAGTAATTAATTAAAGTTTAATGCATAACTTAAAACCACGCAAGACGTTCATTCACAATCTCACTAGACTTGCAATGCGCTGCGTTTCTATTACTTTAAAAGAATTCGAGTATAGTTTTAAAAGGATAGAGTTCGAAGTCTTCCAGCAAACCTTACGATAAAATAATCAAAAGTATCTAAGAGAAACACGGGAGAGACCATTAATTTCCATTTTATCCAGAAAAGAAAAGTGAATTGACCGAGTCGTTAATAACTGGAGAAAGGGAAATAAGAATATTATTGTGCATTTGCCTGCCTTCTGTGGGGAATATTAAGTCGTATCTTGAAATATTTGTTTATTTAAATGAAACACAATCGTTGGAAAGGATTGGAATATCCAGGAACGTTGTTTCTTATTTCTATAAATCTTGCTAAAATTATGGAATTTTTTCTAGCAATACTGACTGTAAAAGACACATTGAATGTAAATAGAAATATTTGCAGCAAGATATAAATATTCTATAGAGGTAGGTGATCCCTATTTACATTACCTCTAAAAATCAGCAGTCATCACAGCAGAAAACATGAAACATGTGACTAAAAATATATACACCTGAAACTCACTCCTCGTGGTCAGTTCGCTAACCACTCGGCTATTTACTCGTCGATAAATTGAAGTTCTTTATATAACAATATTTGACTTTAATTACTGATATTTTCAAACTTATAAATCATATGACAAGTTTTAATAGAATTTCTTTTAAAAATTGATTTTGCTTTAAATTTATTTTTATACACGAGGATCACACAGAAAATGTTATTAGGCCTTTTCTAAACATATTGTTCTAATATTTAGACTTAGAGAAGTTGTATGGCACAATAAATCACATGCACATTCAACCGGTACCATTTTCTTAATGTAGATTACTATTAGAACGTACGCTGCAAAATTTCTAAAATTAAATGTAAACATTCAGGCTTCAAATATAGAATACTGGCAAATATACTCGGCGTTGCCTGAGAGTTAATGCAGGGATTAAGTGAATTAATTCATTAATCTAAAATAAATAACAAAATAAACAATTTTTATTCATATATAGTTAATAGGGAAAATTGCATGCAATCCGTGCACATCGGCGCAACGGGCGAGATACCGCCCCCCCCTTTAATTAAAAAATCTACTCGCCTTCTAAGAAAACAATTTAATTCTAAATTGAAACCCATTATGACTTCTCATGAAAACGCGAAAGAAGCAAAATGGATCCAATCCCTCTTCCCCGCAATCACGCATTAGCTAACATCTTCCGCAGCCATAGTAATCAGTAAACAAAAACAAAAGAAAAATAACATATTTAAAATAGAATCCTTTCTTCTGTTGGGCTTTTTGTAAGACAGAAAGTGTGGACTTAAACCAGGCCGTCAGTTGGGCATGCGCATTCGACTGGTCGAAGAAATCACCGGACTTCATTTACGGAACTGATTTTTTATAAGTTAATCTGAATTTTTATACGTTAACTTTAAAAATATCACGAAAAATAAAATAACGTATCCATTAAAATAAATAAATGTTTTGTAAGAATGCGAAGATATATACACAACTTTTTGAAAAATCTTACTTTTTTGGATATGGCGGAATAAGTGTCAGATAACCTAAAAAAAATGCAAAATTCAATGTATTTAACATAAAATGAAAATGATGGAATTGTTTTACGAATTCGGTTCAAACATTGTGTGAAAGAGCGTACTTCGATCTTTTCGATGATGTCAAAGTAGAAACTCTGTGATAATATTTTAGAAATTTTGAATTTTGAATTTAAAAAAAAATCTCGCCGACAGACGTATTACCCCGGGTCTTGAAATACCTGTATACCAAATTTCATGGTCTTACGACGTTTAGATCACCGAATCACAGACATCTTTCTTTATAATATAAGATTATTTAAAATAAAAAAATAATTGTATGAAATAGATGTTTCTTACCTTTAAAACTAAACCCAATCCATAACTGGAAAACAGAATTATATATATCGATTGGCGTCATGTTTTTATTTTGCAAAATTATTAAATTTTAAGTATGAGTATGTATTTTTAGGTATGAGACCAAATAAAGCAACACATATTTCAAGTAATATGCCATGGTGGAAAGAGGTTGACAAAGGATGCAGATGGATAGGCACCAGGTTTGGCATTTCAGTTGAACGAGGTTTATGGCCCACAAATTCACAAATTGGCGATGACATACATCATCAGGTTGAAAAGTCACGATATCTACACGGGCGTAACCCATGCTTCTGGGCAAGATCCGAAAAAGCTACGTCACAGAAGGGGGGGGGGGCAAATCAAGACCGGTCCTAAGCTATTATAAAACACAATTCCAATCAAACACAAGGAAGGCATGTTGTTGTTGTTGAGACCCAGACCTACCAGAAAAGTGTAAGGTAACCGCAAGGAAGGCATGTGTCGAATGTCACTTTAGAGATAAATTTGGAGGTTTATTCTCAGAACACATGCACTGTGCACACCTAGTACAATACTCACCAGGAAAGGTTATTTAAGTAGCAAAATATATTTTATTTCGGCACATTTGGTACGCGTGACCATCCAACAGTTATTTTTCAACACATAAATAAATATTACTTAAAACCTTTCAATGCCAATTATTTTAATGTCACAAAAGGTTCTACTATTTCTATAGAATTCGGAAATATATTAGCTCACATTTACTTACAAAATACAATATATAATTTGCTTATATCATTTTGTCCGGAACGATCTTCGATACCGAATTACTTGTAACAATCATGTTTCTGACATGCTGTCTTTGAATACAATTTATTCATGTTTCTGACCTGATGTTTTGATTTCTTAGAAAAATTTTGAAACATTTACAGATAGAAAAATTACGGCCTGCCAACTTTTTCCCATACGGCCAACTAAATGATCTTAAAACGAATATGTACAATGGTGTCGGAAATAGCATGGATTTTTTGCAATTTTTTACAAGAAAACGAATGTAACTCATGTAGAGAATTTAGCTCAAGTCATTCTCGATAAAAAAATTTGACATTATAGTCAACTCCATTATCATCAAATGTCACAGGTAGCCAGAAACATTTCTAAACTTCCCAAATAAAAGCCTAAAAATGCAAATTAATTGAGTACATATATTACGATAAATATATATAATCAGAATATACATGAGGTGATTATAAAATAAAACATTCCTCTTTTATTGACATCAAATAGGTGGTATCTTACCTTACATCCTAAAATAATATACCTGTGTTTCTATGTTTTTAACACTTTACAACAAAGTTGAAAAGTGTTTATGACTTTGTTTATTCTGCCTGTCTATCTGTCCCTCCGTTAGCACGATAACTGCCATAAAAATGACTTACTCAAAATGAAATTTTAGTATATTGTTCAGACGGTCTGTGGAACCTATGGGAATATAAATGAATAATATCACCCAATTAGTTTTGGATTGAACCAGGGTTGAAAAAAAAATGAAATACATTGAATCTTATGGGACCCAATTTTACAAACATTTTTTAAGCGCATTTAAAATTCACAAATTGCTTCGAAAATTTTAGATAATATTCAAATTATCCCATAAAATATATAAAAAGAATTTCACAAAAATATATTCAGTAGTTTTTTAAATAAAAATTGAAATAATAATTACACCTCTTATATGAAGCGGTCACGTGATCCACTTCAAAGTGAAATATGGCATCCATCTTGTCTCAAAATCGTGATTTTTTAAGTTCTTTTTAATTCATAGAGTGTTGTATCTGTCCTAAAACCGCTTTATTTTTGTTTAAATGCTGTGCATCTACATACTGAAACAACTCAATTACAATATATTTGAGTTTAAATGATCATCCAAATTTGATTATTTCTACAACGAAGCCTATTTTTCACTTATGTAAAATGTAAACATTAAAATATGTAGAATGAGTTGTATAAGAATTACTGCATTTCTTTAATGCAAAATTATTTAGCTCATGGAGTCTGCATAGCTGATATGAATGAAATATTTATTGATTTTACAGAGAGAAGGACGATTTTTTTCGATGAAGTTTTAAGCATAGAGTTTAATTACTTGTTCCTCCATGGTTTTAAGTTTTTAAATAAAACAAATTACCATAGTATTATGATGAATAAATTGAATGGGAAAATGTCATGAATGAAATGCTGATTTTATAGAGAGAGCCAGGCGTATTATATTTCGATGGCGTCATTTGAATAAATTGCAGTTGAATTTGATGAAGTTTTCAAATATAATAAATTATTGTAGTATTATGATAATGTTAAAAACATTACCGAGAAGCCAGGCAATTTATATTTAATTGACCGCATTTGAATGAAGTTAATTTATTTCGATGAACTTTTAAGTTTTCAAATATAATAAATTAATGTAGTATTGAGATAATTTTTAAAATATTACCGAGGAATGTATCGCATTTTAGAGATGTTTCAATGAAATTGCATTGAAGTTGGAAAGTGTTTCATAATCAATGCTTTATGCATAATTGATCTTTCTTGTTGCCTATGCATCTAGGTCGTCTGTATCGTTTAGTAAATATGTACTTCAGATCCCAGGACGACAAGGCTCGGCGAGGATTTTTAAAAATAGAATTCGCATGAAACTTATGAGCTTTTAAAGCCGAAAAGTGGCCATATTCCACCATTTTGTCATATCTATTCATTAAGACGATTGTGCTTAAAAGCTTGCGGTAAACTTTACTTTCGCAGGTTGTTTGCGAATGATATCAGATTTTCGGTCTAGAAGTTTATGCTGTAAATTTTGCCATTTTTTAATTTCGGGAATTTAAAATATAGACTTCTTTCAATAATATAATTGTGCTTTGAAAATTTGGATTAAATTGGATGAAAACTCGCTGAGACAGGAATTATTATTAATTTTTAACACTTTACAACAAAGTTGAAAAGTGTTTATGACTTTGTTCATTCTGTCTGTCTGTCTGTCTGTCCGTTAGCACGAAAACTGCCGTAAAAATGACTTAATCAAAATGAAATTTTAGTATGCTGTTCAGACGGTCTGTAGGACCTATGGGAATATAAATGAATAATATCACCCAATTAGTTTTGGATTGAACCCGGGTTGAAAAAATGAAATACATTGAGCCCTATGGGACCTAATTTTTCAAACATTTTTTAAGCCGATTTAAAATTCACAAATTGCTCCGAAAATTTTAGGTAATAGTCAAATTGTTCCATAAAATATATAAAAAAAAATTCAGCGAAATATATTCAGTAGTTTTTTAAATAAAAATTAAAATAATAATTACACATCTTATATGAAACGATCACGTGACCATGATATGAAACGATCACATGACCCACTTCAAAATGATATGGCATCCATCTTGTTTCAGAATCGTGATTTTTTAAAGTTCTTTTTAATTCATATTGAGTGTTGTATCCGTCCTAAAACTACTTTATTTTTGCTTAAATTCTGTGCATCTACATACTAAAACAACACAATGACAATATATTTGAGTTTAAATTCTCATTCAAATTTGATTAATTTTACAACTAATCCTATTTTTCACCTATGTAAAATGTAAACAGCAAAATATGTAGAATGAGTTGTATATATTAGAATTACTGTATTTCTTTAACACAAAATAATTCAGTCCATGGAGTCTGCATGGCTGATATGAATGAAATATTAATTGATTTTATAAACAGAAGGACGATTTTTTTCGATGAAGTTTTAAGCATAGAGTTTATGAATTGTAGCTCCATGGTCTTAATTTTTAAATAAAATAAATTATTATAGTATTGTGATGAATGAAATGAATGAAATCCTGCTTTTATAGAGAGATCCAGGCGTGTTATTTTTTCTATGACGTCATTTGAATTTATTTCAGTTGTTTTCGATGAAGTTTTCAAATATAATAAATTATCGTAGTATTATGATAGTTTTAAAAATATTACCGTGGAATGTATTGCATTTTAGAGATATTTAAACCAGGCAATTTATATTTCAATGCCGTCATTTGAATGAAGTTCATTTTTTTCAATGAAGGTTTAAGTTTTCAAATATAATAAATCAATGTAGTATTGTGATAAGTTTTAAAATATTACCGAGGAATGTATTGCATTTTCGACTTTTTTAAATAAAATTGCATTGAAGTTGGAAAGTGTTTCATAATCAATGCTTTAAGCATGATTGATCTTTCTTGTTTAATTTTATTTCTGAGGTAACGAAACTTTTTTTTATTTTCTGTGCGTATTGTATCCAAGTGTTTTCGCTAATTAGTGCTTAATTGAAACTAATTTTCGCTAATTAGTGCTTAATCTAAAAGCCTAACTTCTTGAATTTGGGTTTTCTAACTCCGCGAATTTAAAGATATAGTATATAAAGTACACAATTGGATGTTCTGCCAACGATCAGAGAACCAGACGGTTACGTGCATGAGTGGCAAATTGAAGTGAACGTATATAGGGCGTATCATACGAGCTTATTTAGGGCATATTACTCCCGCATTCTACAATTGCCATGGGTGCGCCTGGAAAAAACGGAGCATGGAATGATTTTGGTTCAAAACAGGCAATTTGGAAATTGAGTGGTGTTATCTTATTTTTATTATTTAAGTAACGACCGCTTGTTTACGACCTGGGAAATGAGGATGGGATATGCTAGTGATTAAAGTACGGAAATTGCACCTGGAGGTCTTGAGTTCGACTCCTGACAATACCCAACGTATACCATTGTCTACGTGGAATACGGGCACGTTAAGTTTGTGGATCCTTCCGAAAGGTCGGTGGCAGTGGAAGGAGGGTACGGTCCCTATGGATGTTACCCCGCACTGGATTCCGGTCTAAATTGGATTGCACTGTCCCGGCCGTCCAAATATATTACCATAGACCTTCGAGTAGGTTGGGCGGTCTGGCCTGAAAGAAAGAACGATCCTGGGCAACGTCGGGTAATTCGTTCTTGGTTTTAATAGACTTCAAAAATCCATATAACGACTGTATTAAGTCAATCAAATATCATTTAAGATTTTGTTACACAAATTCACACACACGATTACTTTGAGAGAGAATGATAGCTGTAAATGTTTTCAGAATAATAAGATGTAACTTTAGGTGATAAAAAATGTCACAACAAAGAATTTTGAAATGTAGAACGCAGCAATGACTGTGGTGAAAGTTTTTATCACCACGGGATTAAAGAAGATTCTGTCTTTAGCAAAACACATTTAATTTAGGAAAGCGTTACTGTGATAACTATCAACACGACTCGAAAAAGTCCGTATAGTTTGTATAGTGGCAGTTCGCTGGATGAAGGCTGTATAAACTGAACCTGTGCTGCAATAAATGTAATTAACTCAGGAAGCACTCTAAGCCCAGGTTAAATAATTACTGCATAAACTGGTTCACTGGAAGAAGGCTGTATAAACTGAACCTGCGCCGCAGTAAAAGTAATTAACTCAGGAAGGACTCTAAACTCAGGTTAAATAAATAACCAATATGAGATCAAAAATTTTTATTTAGAATGCGAAATTAAAAAATTTGATATGGTCAGTACAGTCAGCATTTTATCTATATAATGCAATGAATTCACTTCTTTGACAGTGAAAAAATAATGTCCAAGATCCACGGTGCAATGTTTTGACGTGAATTGTACATTTGGCGCTTTTCCAGGTGACAACATGAAAAACTAATATGATGTACTCAGCTAATTTATATTTCATGCAACTCTAAATTGGCAATTATCAATATTGATATCATACGAAATAAGCAATACAGTCCACATATAAAAATATTTTAATAATTTATTCAGCAAGTAAGCATCATTTCTGCAATTTTTACTATATTTTCGTCAATCTGATGCGAAATATCGCCAAGTTGACATTTTTTTCTGAATTTTTCGCTAAAGACTCAATTATCACCAAATATTACAGACAAATGGAGCTTTTAATATATAAATGAATATTAGCGAATTGTTGTGCGTTAAATTACAAAACTATTACCCAAAGTATATTCTTAAATGGAATGAACTAAATCCACGAAAATGAGGTTAACACATTTATAGCATGATATTATGTATGAAAAGTGAATATATTTCACAATAGTTAGTACTTTAATTTTACATGCTTTGTTTTGATGAATTTATTCGAAAATATGCAATATCTCGAGAACGGTTCATACTTACGTTCTAAAGTTTATGTCATTAGTTTTCTACTGAAAACTTACATAAGAAAAGAACATTTAAGTAACATTACTGAATGTTCTAATTTTTTAATGATTTTTTAAAATTTTATTCGAAAATGTGACGAGTTTTCTAAACATTGCGTTTAAAATCAATAGGGTTCCAATATCCTTCTACTGTAATATTTGTAACAAATTCCGTTCGAAACGCTCCATTTGTTCTTGAGATATCGTATCCACAGTCTCACAGGGACACACACTAACACACATATATACAAACACACTAACATACATACACAAACACCTCAAAAGCATTCGATTCGAGATCAGGGATGCCGGTACAAAATTTTACCGGCTACGTGAAAGGAATGAAATTATCAGTTCTCACCGAAGTTCACGAAATTGCAGCAAATAGCAGTTTCCTTGCTGTCAATGCAGTCAACGGTTACTCCAAGCTGATGAGGTTGTAAACCGGTCCATGGATACTATTATCTGTAATGGAAGTGTCTTCGTTATACTTGCAACATAAAGTGTCATTCTAATTTTTGGCTCAGTTCAGATACCCCATTTTTCCTAATACTCTGATGAATGGTTTATCCCACCAGTAAACCAACCCCTGTGTGCATAAGTTAGAGGTGTGCACAATCTGAAATCTAGCCCAATGGAAAATTCAACATTGCTTCATCCGAAGAAGAGGGACCAAAACTCCTTCGAAACAATTGTAATCACTTAATTTTCATATGCATGCTTTCTTTAAGGAAGTTTTAAAATGTTTTAGTCTCACCAGCAGAAGTTTTATTTACTGTGACATACAAAAAAACTATTTGATGAACATTTTACTTAAAATTATAGATTTAAAAATCAGCGTACAAGAACCTTTAGAACTCAGACGCTTTTACCCGTGTGGTGTCGAGATTTGAGATCCTCGCACCACTCGTGTGAAATTATAACTTCTGTAATCTGTTTCTATATTTATTGCATACATATTTATCTATATAATTATTTGTTTTATCCCGTTGAACACCCTCTCGTCAATTCTATGTTTAATATCAAAAATATCCCTTTTGCATTTAAAATCAAATCGAATATTCTCTTAGCCATTTTTAATTTCATAAGTGTTGTGCGATCGTACTCGAGGCTGCTCTTGTTTCGACCGTTAATTTCAGAGTCATCGTTTTCCCAGGCAAGCGAATGTGGTGTAGAGGCGGTTGGCTCTGCACGCGGCTGGGATGATGCAATGGCATGCAGAATTTTCATATTCACGTGTTTGTGCTGGTGAAGTTTGGAGACATCGTGGCGGAGGTTGATTTTCGAACTGTTGGAGTTTGGGACCCTGTCGTCGAGGCTATGAAGGCGTTCCCTGGAAAGTTTTTGAAACAAAGAAAATTTCTATTGGCGGGGCTAGAATTGGCCCCTGGTGCATAAAAAGGGCATGTTTGTTGATTCGGGGAGCACATTCCCTATCTGGCTTCCCATGTCACTGGGCTAGTCCAGATCGTAATTTTATTATGTTGCCCACCACGAAGTTGGAGACCTGATACCATACCGGTCTCTGAACTTCGTGGGCATGGGGAGGTGTTGCCGCCGGTCATCGTGGAGGAGCCCGTCTACCTGCTGAGCATCGACGTTGAAGAACGGATCTGACCCGAGGTCTCTGGGCCAGGTCGTGATGTCGTGGACAAAATGAAGCGGAGCCCTGATCGAGTCTCAGCCTACTATGTGCTAAAGGAGAGCCGGTTTTCGTGGAACGGCATAGCCGAGGGTTCAAGTGGATGTGGTTTACGATTTCTTCAACATCTCCGATGTCGGAGGTAAGAGATGGATCAGTTTTCGATGGATCAGTTTTCCGTCGGAAGTCATTCACGTAAATTGGAACATACTTAAGATCTTTAATTTGACTTCTCGACTTAATTTAACATCTATTTTATATCAAATAAAATAAATTTACTTTTGGTGTTTCCAAATTCGAAAGATGGCTTCGAGTGCGGTTGCTCCCATGTTGAGACCATACTGTATTTATGCATACCTATTGTATTTAAGTTAAATGATAAATTTATTACTTTGGCCACTTTCATTACGTTTTAAAAATTGTTTATTATATTTTTGGTGGCTATTTAATTTAGTATCATGGTTCCCTGAGTCCAGTGCGGAGACTGGCTGATATAGATTCAGCTCCTGTATAATGATGGTAACTCTTATTATAAATATAAATTGATTGAATAACAAAGGATGGATTTAGTAAAGATTTAAGGAGTATTTATTTGTGTTTAAATTAGTGTATTTACTTATGTTTCCAGCAGAAGTAGAAGACCTTCAAGGTAAGGGTTTGTCTTATTTTGGTTTTGTGTGTGCAAGTCATCTGTGAGTTTCACTCACAGACGGTTGGCGTTTCGGACCTGGGTTTACAAAATTTGGAGGAAGTTAGAATTCTCCGGTCGGCCGTGTCGAGCGGAATCCCGCTCTGACACCCGTTTATTGTTTCAATACTAATTTCTTAACAAACTTTAAAAAATTATTGGTATCTTACTAGTTTAAATAAAACCATAACTTATAGACATACATAAAAATTATTTAACTAATACCCAGCATAAAACAATAGTTTAAAACAACTGTAAATTCAGAATCCAGTGCGAAACAAAATAATCAAACACTTTTTTCTTTTTGACCTTTATGTAAACTTTTCATATTTGTCCACAAGACTTTCTAAATTTAGGGACAAAAAGGCCTCATTATTTTATGTTTGCATAGAACTATTTTCTGTAAATAAACAGAATTTTATTTTTACATACATAAAAAGGAAGAAAAACACGTTTGGAACTCTGGCGCGGTGAAAATGAGACTTGTTATCACCAATTTTATTATATAGCAAATCCGTTACTTTTTCTTAATGTGAATAAGTTTCAGGATATTAGCATTATGAGATGGTAATGTGGTATATAAACTGAGTAACCATAACGAAATTAAACATTTTAATCATTATTCATCAGTCTCCATCGATTCACACTCTTAAGAATGAAATTACTGTCTTATGACAACGAAAATAAGATATACATATTTTCGATTATAAATTGTTTAAATAGAGCAAAATATTCATCAATTGTAGCGCCCGACCTGGTAGGCGATTTATTCCTGTCAGTATTTAATTTCAAATTGAATTTTTCCTGGAAGAATTTGATCAGTGGCTGTGCTACTTCTGAAGCAAAATTAATGTTGAAATCACGATCGAGAAACATTGGTAATTTGTCCAAATATCTTCCTAACAATTTTGCATCCTCAGTGGTGTATGGCAGCAAGAGTTCGGGGATAAATCCAATGATCTTATCAACGTTTTTATTGACGACCATGAGAATCTTTTGTCCATTCTCCAGTCGGCTGCACAAATATCATCGATTTCTGTGGTTCGGACACGTTCTGTGCTCTTTTGTTTTGCAATATTAAAACTCACAAAATTTCACAATTTTTAACGAACACTTGTCAACAAGCCTATACTACGACTACCAACTGCACAAGTTCGTGACGTGTACGAGGAAGTTCCCCTCCCTCCATTCTCGGCTTATTTCCGTAGATCTTGCTTGAGGAAGGAAGTATTTATCCGAAGATCCGTTTGAGCAAACTTATACCATCGCTCAGTGGCGACTCGCGTATAGGCACTGTGGCACTGCGGGAGCGACAGTGCTCTCTTTCCCTGGTAGCGTTGCGTGCAGCTTCCTATGTGCGAAGCTTCCTATGTGCGCATGCGCACATAGGAAGCTGCACGCGAGCCTGCGAGGGAGAAAGAGCACTGCCGCTCCCGCAGTGCCACAGTGCCTATACGCGAGCCGCCTCTATCGCTGCAAAAGAAATTTCACTTCAATAGAACACAGAAAAAATTAGAAAAATGTGCTTTCGATTTTCTGTAAATAAACAGTTTTTCTTGAAACATACATAAAAGTACTGTTAAAGGATAATATATCTATGATATTTAATTCTTACTACCATAAATCGCGCCACCAAGTAGACTGAGAGATTATTCTTGTTTCTGTTTCGATTATCTTCTGTTCTAATGGATTAGTTTTAAAAATGCAAAATGTATATTAATCCACTAAACGGTCAATTTGTGACCAAAAATGTTAAAATTGTAAAAAAATAATAAAACAATTAAAATTCATTTAGATAGCTTTCGCCCGAATTTATCGCTATGGCAAAGTTCGGAACCCAAATTCAGCAAAAATATTGTGAACGTGAAAATACTAGTAAACTTAAGACACCAGATCCTAAAGCATCCAGCGAATACTATCATAAGTACAGCAATAAATGCCTAGAACCATTGAAGAGGTTACCCCCAAATCCGCTGTCATTACTGTTACATCATATTAAACTCTTGTTATCGTACAGAAACCATAGGTGAGCCTATTTGAGAGTATTTTATCACCAACCCTCATCATTGTGCAATACCTAACTTCGTCGATCAAAATTAACACCCATTGACAAGTGCATTACAATATCTTACATCAACCATCACCTATAATCTCATTCTTACCTGCGAGTCTTTTGCCTCAAGAGGGTTATGGCTTTATTACATGACAGTCATTACAGCAACCTGTTAGTTTATACAACATAGTAGTTTATACAACAAACTTTAGTATAAACATAGTAGTTTATACAACAAACTTTAGCACAGCATTTTAAGTTCAACCCGAAAATGCTTTGGCTGTACAGAAGTGCAGTACGAAATCGACCAATGTGGTTTGTTCCCTAGCTCACGTAGTATGTTAGAAGCGGCTGACTAAAAATAATGGCGGACAACTTCGTTTAAAAGCTGTAATCCAAGTCGCAAAAATTAGCTGATCAAATACATATAATTGAATGCAAATTTTTCAGGTCTCGTTATAAATAAGGTTATGAATTAATAAACTTGGGTTTAAATGGTAGTAAAATTAAGGATTTTCTATTTTCTCTCTGGTGCTTTTCGTCGCCAAGTTCAGTCACCAATTTCTAGACACAATCATTATGGATAGTAGTTAATGATAATTCAGTTAGCTCTGTGGAAAAAATAAAGAAGTATGATATTTTCCACATATTTCAAGTTAATTCTACAAAAATGTGGGTTTTATATCTTATCGTTAAAGCGATTTGTAAATTGTCTATTTGTTTCACGAGTTATACTATGTCACGAGTTATTCTATTTTACGAGTTATTCTATGTGCTTCGTGGCGCAAAAGCAGAGGCGAAGGATGAGTGGGAGATGATGGAAGATTATGAGACATGGGTTCGAATCTCGGCGTAAGTGAATTGCAGTTATTAATATGGTGACATTCAAAGTCTCAGAATATTTTCTTATTTTTAGTACTATTTATCTTTCTTTAATGAATGTTTATAGAACTTAACAATTAACTTAAGGGAACAGAACAATTACATAATAAAATGTAACATATTGCTATCTGATTTAAGTGTCTAATAAATTTAAAATTATACACGCCAATTATAAGCGTGTAAGAGTATAATCAGAATTTTAGTGCAGTTAAATCTGTTTAAAACGGAACCTGAAGGAAACGTAATACTGTAACATAAAATATTTTTAGCCCCGTCCAAAAATATAGAACATTTATGTTATCTTTTCTGCGTAAAACGGAATCTGCACAACGCGGAAACGGACTGTCGATTTGAAATAATTTGTTAATAAAGCAGCTGCTGTAACGAATAAAGAAAGGAAAAATCATCCAACTATTTCAGTCATTTATTTCCAGGAGAACCATTTTCCACAGAATTTTCTATTAAGTCATATGATCATTTTCTGAAAGTTGCTTCAGAACTCAAGAATTTTCATTTAATCTATGAGATTCTTTATTTTTTTAAATTAAATATGTAAAATGTTTTACAGTAGCAAAATTATCCTCATTTACGTAAATAAGTTCATTCTATTTTATCTTATACAGATATTTTTCATAAATTGGTAATATTTACCAAATACCAGTTTAAAATTATAAAATATGCATAATCTATACAACATTATTAATAGCAAGTGTCACGGCAGTAACACAGGGCGAGGGCACTGCAAGACACTATATTACAGAAATGATTTCAAGCTGCATAATCTATACTTATATCTAAAAAACTACAGAGGTTAGAAGAATCTGATACGGCGCGTTGGAAAGCTCTACAGAAAGCTTTATGGCGCGTTGGAAAGTTTTCTCTACGGAAAGCTCTATGGTTCGATGAAAAGCTCTATGATGCGTTGGAAAACTCTTTTTACGGAAAGCTCTATGGCTCGTTGGAAAGCTCTCTCTACGGAATGCTGTCGAATATTATTTTAAAGTCGCATGGTTGTATCTTGAAAAGCGAGAAAGGTACAATCTGTTGAATTTTTAAAAAAGGTAGCAAAATTACAGTTTCCTTCTTATTCAAACAGCATATTTATATGAAAAATGCTTTATGGCGCGCTGGAAAGTTTTCTCTACGGAAAGCTCTATGGTTCGTTGAAAAGCTCTATGATACGTTGGAAAGCTCTTTTTACGGAAAGCTCTATGGCGCGTTGGAAAGCTCTCTCTACGGAATGCTTCAGAATATTATTTTAAAGTCGCATGGTTGTATCTTGAAAAGCGAAAAAGGTACAATCTGTTGAATTTTTAAAAAAAGGTAGCAAAATTACAGTTTTCTTCTTATTCAAACAGCATATTTATATGAAAAATTCATCTGGGTTTGACGAAATATTTAGAGTTGTTTACCACTAGGGTAAGATAGGTCCACTAAAAAAATTTAAATTTCTAGGTCAAAGCTTTTTTTTTATTACTCTAAAAATCTTAAAATGCTCATACATTTTAGGCACAAAAGTATAGCCATTATATTTCATGACCCAAATTACACTGTTCGCCAAATTATCTCAGAACATCTGAGTGTGCGACCTGGTATTACTATTTTCTCCTTCAGACCGTCCAACCTACCCGAAAGTGTAAGATATCTGTTTGGACAGTCCACTCAAGTTAGACCGGAACCCAGTGGCTCGGCATCCACAGAGGCCGTACACTCTTTCCCATATCGCCAACCTCTCGGAAATACATACTCACCCGAATATTTAACATTCCCGTACTCCACGTGAGCACGGGGAGATCCGGGAATCGAATTCAGATCGCCCGAGTGCTAACGATCCCCGACCGCTAACGACTGGGCTGTATCATTCCTTCAGGCATTGCATTTCAACACCGAGACAGATGGTGGGGGTGGTGGGGGGGGGAGGCTCAACCTAAGATTTAGAGCATCTGTTTCCCGGGCTTTACAAGTTTTTCAAATCTAAGTTCTCTCATTACAGTATTGGATATGCATTTTTACGGTATATATAATATTATGAAATGACCAATAAAAACATTGAGACACCCCTTAATTAAAAATAATATAATCATTTAACCTTGGCAAATAATTGACGATTTTTTTAAATGTCGCCAAATTGATAAAAATGTCGCCACATTAATGAAAATGACGCTAAATTAAGAGAAAAGGCGCCAAATGAATCAAAGCAAATGTAATTAGTATTTTAGTTTAACATGTTATGAATCGATTGGTATTCAAATTAATTAACAAAAGGTATTAAGTATGTTTCAATAAAGTCTGTTTGTCTGTTCCTCTGTTCTACTTGGTGACAATTTTGGCAACATTGGTAATTTTTAAAAAATGTCGCAAAATTAACAAAATAATGCCAAATCGATAAAAATGTTGTCAAATTGTCAAAATTCAACAAATCAGAATATTTACGTTATTAAAAAAATTTAATTTATTTGATAATTCCCGTCCCTTTGATGAAATAATTAATTTAATATTCAATATATTAGTAATTATCTAAACTCTATATATATCCAATCCTGAGAAATGGATGTTTCAAGAATATTTTTACCGGAAGTGGAAGAAAATTTGAAATTAAAAGAGAACCCTCCTACCTACATAGTTAATCCTCTTATCTCCGCTGGAGTTTGATGCTGAATCTATATCAGTTATCATCTAAATTCTATCTATAACAGAGCCTGAGAAATAGACTCTTAAAACTTAATAAAACTTTAATATGGCGACACTTTGTTACCAGTAACAGAACCAAAGAACAATGATGAATAAAAAGATGCCTAGGCGTATATAGGAGGGGAAGATTTAGGCCTCTAATCTCTCCTCAAATAAAGGGCTTTTTGATTATATGGAATACTTTGCATTCCCTGCTCTCCGTTCCCTGCTATTCCTATGATGCACAATGTAAACTACTGCGGCATAATTTATCTTATTTAATGGCTTTAAATGTGTACAGTCAACCCTCTATAACGCGGTTCTCTCATAACGCGGTTGCCATATAACGTGGAAAAAAAATTGCCACAGCCTTCCCATAACGTGGTACTCATAAAACGCTGTTTCCATATAACGCGGTAGTCTTATAATGCGGTTTCTCTGTAATACAACTCAATTAGCTTAAGCAGTATTTATTTCTTATAGCATGAATTTTTCAATTACACTTTTACAGTTGAAATTAATGGTCAATCTTCCTGTTTTTTCCTCCACGTACATCACCATTTTTCAATTTCAGTTATCAGGGAAATCCCCTCTAAAGGCAGAAATATACAGCGTTGAAGTTTCCATATAACGCGGTACGAATTGTTCTATTTTGTACTAATTCTGAGTTTCTTATAACGCGGTTTCCATATAACATGGTTGGAATTAGTCGCGTTATAGGAGGGTTAACTACACTAAATTACTTTGTTGTAAAAAAAAATAATGGAGTTGCTTTAACAATTTTATAGCCGCTGAATGCTTCACTAACAATTCAAAATTTTCTTTACAACATCCTAATATTATGCTGATTTTTTAATATGGTGCAGTTGAGAGCAAATGAAGCAATTCGAACGAATTGCTTCTAGCAAAGCGTGGATATCATATTTTCAAATGCGAAAATATGAAATCCCTGTAGTCCAATTTGTACGTGTCAGGGAGTGACCTAAAAACCGGTCATTCAAATACGCTCAAGGGCGTTTTTTTTTTCCCAATAATTATTTTCTGATATGTTTTGTGATTAAAGTTTCTTCCAATTTTCAAAATGTAAGACATTTTATCCCGGTGTACACCGGGATAAAAAAAAAATGTATTAATAAGCATGTAAAAATTGATTTAACGAAGTGTTTGTAACGATTAAAGATATAAATCCATAAGAATATTGAATTTTTGAAATGAAGTGAGTTGATGCATACTAAAATTAGAAATTAGAAATAACTACCCAATATTCTGATTCTGTGAAACATCGTGTGTTTAATTGACGAAAAATATGCAACTGTAAGGCCAGATATTTGAATTTTGCTGTTAGAAAATATAACGCATTTCAGGTATATGGTTGATTGCCTATAATGTACCGCCTCCTTTGGTGCACCGGGTTCACGTGCTTTACATAAAATGACTGCTATTATGGTCAGATTATGCATATAAAGTGATTGGGTATTATATATACACACACACACACACTATAAGTTTCAGCTCTATCTTGTCATTCCTTCATGGTTGTTGCAATTTTTACAAACATGAGTTATATATATATATATAGGGGAGACCGGGGTAAGATGACGAATCACAGTTTTAACAACTTTATTATTTGGTGGCAGCACTTGACAAGCATAGGTACACTCCCGTGTATCAGAGCAACTAATCGCATGCGGAAGGCCCATTCTTGCTACACGTACAATTTATATCCTTAGTCAAACTTTATTAAGGACCGTGAAACTATTTTCGACTTGTACTAAATAATCTTGAGCTACTTTAAGGTAAGTCATAAAATTCTAATATAATTCATGGTTACACTCTATAGTATTAAATACTCAGCTAAGCTATTATAGTTTTAATCTGATGCATAGTTTACTGTATACCAGCCATGTTGTTTCTTTTAGTCATTCGGGGCAAGATGACGAAGTCCGTCATCTTCCACAAATGAAAGCAAACCTATTCCTTTAGGTGTTAATGATAGCGACACTGAAAGTGTAGATAATCCCAACTATGAACAAATTCCGGGATCAAGATGCTCTCCTAGTCCATCAAGATTTAACTTTAAACCCTTACCACAAGTTAAGAGATCAACAGAGAAGAAAAATGTCAGCCAGTGTTTTAACAAGTTCACTAATAAGAAATTTGTTGCTTGAGAAACAAAATTCAAAGGATAAAATAGAAAAAAAAAGAAAACACAGAGAAATAAGAAGAAAATTGCTAAACAATTGCGTTTCGAGGTAAGCGCAGATCAAAAGAGCAATGATATTAACTGCCCAGCTTGTGATGAACTTTATATTGATCCACCCGACGAAGACTGGATACTGTGCTTGCTCTCAATGCGTAGCTTGGTGGCATGAAAACTGTACTGGATACGAAGGAAGGAAATTCATCTGTGACTTTTGTAAATAACATAATTCATTAATAATTGTACACCTTTCAACTCTATTAGTGTTTTGCACGTTCTTTAAATACCTCAAAAGCTTTGTTAGGTGTCATCTTGCTCTATATTGAAAGTCATCTTGCCCCATATTGAAAGTCATCTTGCCCCAGCACTGGGGCAAGATGATTTTTTTTTTGACAATATGTTAAAATATGTTTATGTATGATTTAATTTGGGAGATTATCCGATATAATTGTTTTTATTAATAATGGAACGTATGAATAACTTATTTATGTGGCAAAAAATATGCATTATAAGTTTTACAAATTAAAAAAAAATCCAATTCGTTAACATCGTCGTCTTACCCCGGTCTCCTATATATATATATACACACACATATATATATTTATATATATATATATATATATATATATATATATATATATATCAATAACTGTTTCTAATTAACTAGTTAAAATATAAGTATACTATATAAAATATAATGAATCGATAATACTTTTACTAGCTAAATATATAATCAAAATTTGCTTTTCTAGAAGCACACATTTTACATATATGAACTGTGCCCTTAAGATACAATTCTGAAACGGCAGAAGCAAATGGTGCAATCAATAACAACATATGCTAAACACGGCGTTTCGCAAAAGAAATATATCTAAAACACTATTTCAACTAAGTTAGTGGCATTCTATTTCGCATTTCTTTCTTCTGTCTACAGTATTGGCTTTGTTAACTTAAAACGTTGCATTCAGTCTATATGTTGTAAACGGTTGAGTTCTTCGCATTTTCTTGTTTGAAATACTTTTATCATATTTTTATGCTTTTTGCTTTCATTATTTTTCAAGAATAAGCAGAAACGATTCTACTTGAAGAATATTTTTTGAAGTTTTTCCCTCCTGTTATTTATTATTAAAAATGAAACCTTGTAATTTGATATTTTGCGTTCTCTGAATTACAGAATAGCTTGATCGAATTTTCGATGGCTTAAACTTTAAAATGCGGAAAAAATATTTTGTCATTATAGTTGCCATACATGAGTTATTTTTCAAACTTAGCTATTTTAACATCAGTTGTATTCAAGTTTGTTAACTTGATCCTATTCATATACGAGAGAGGAAATAACACAATAGAGGCCACTATGCCATTGTCGAAATGCAACATTCATATTTAATTAAATTTAAGATTAAAATATAAATCTGTAAGTTCTGAAAACGAAACAAGAGTGACATCATTTTAGAAGGGAAAAATATATAACAAAACATAATGGATAATTGAAAAAAGTATCTTTAAATTTTTCCCAACTATTTATGTTTGTATCTGAATAGTGAATTTTATTGCTTTCTAATATTCATTTAAACAATTGACTTCTTACTAAAATTTCACAAACCAGCTTAAAATTTCAATACGTTCATTTCTGTAAGAACTTAAATAAAAAACAAAATGAACAGAAAATACAGACGAACTTGCTGTAAGGCGCCAAGACTCCAATTACATCATTAACCAAAATGTAGCATCATTCTATCTTCGAGGATGATGAACTCAAGCCGTTATTTTAGGAACAGTTAAACCGTTATACCGTTATTTAGAAACAGTCAGGTATAAATTTGAGATGGGTTTTATCAAAGATTTATAAAAAGCGTTTTAATATGGTTATCAGAGAAACATGTTATATACATACATACACAACTTGGGTAGATATAAATACAGTAAGGTTATTACGAGTAACTCGAGATCCGCAAATTTGTTCGCTACATCTGGATTCTCGTAAATATATTTTGTACAGGAAAACTAAAATTTTAAAATGATCTGTAAGGGCATATTTAGGAGCATATGAGATCATATCCCCAGAAGGCTATAAAAGTAGCATAAATCAACATATTGGACACTAATATATACATGTGCTAATCCTGAAAACAAATCAGAAGTCTATTGACACCCTCAATAAGAAATTTCTATTGAGGCAAAGTGTTTGAGTGATACACGCAATAAACTCTATCTTATCCTTTACTTCAGGTATATTTATATATTTCTCTGTTTAGGAACATGGTTCCCATTTCCTTTGACAAAGAGCGTTCGAAGGTTTTTAATCCAAAATCTTCGTTTTCAACTCTGCAGCTGACATAAGCGAAAACTTATTATTTATACGTTTTCAGAGTTATGGGTAAAATCCACCTCTCGGGGGGGCTCATGTTTTCTGATGAGATCCCTCCAATCCATTCTGCTTTTCTGCTTCTTAACCTTTCGTTAGCACCCCCAATCAAAAGTTTCCGTTTTGTCATTATTCCATCAAAACAACATTCCTATTATGGGACCAAGACGGGCTAGCCCAATAAGATTTAAAATTTAAAGAATTAAATCACAAAATCCAATGATACTGTACTAAAATAGAATTGTCTTGTTGCTCCGGTTTTCGTGTTATTTCCGAGTACATTCCTACAGCGGGCCCAGAATAGGCTAACCTGAAAAAGTTCATAATCTAAATAAATGCAATATCAAACAAAAGGCAGGGACATACTAAATTTGGACTTTCTAGCTGCTTCTGTTTACGAGTTATTCCTCAAAAACGAGTACATACTTATGCGGGCAAAAGACGAGCTTCAGTTCAACAGAGAGGACCCGAATTCTGTGCAGGAGACGTATTGCGCAATTAGATACCGGATGAACAAAAATTTACTGTAATATTTTTCAATTCCCTATGCGTAGTCACGTGACTTGCTTCAGAGCTTAGATCCGTAGTTACTATAACAACGGGCACCACATCTGAGAGAAAAATACACTTCTACTTCCCTTCTTCCATTTGTAGACGATTAACAAATGAAAATATGTAACACCAATGGATGAAATTTTAATATTTAATTTCAAAGTCTCTATTCAACCACGAAATAAAGTGCATTTGAAAAAAACCGTAAAGTTTTCAGAGGATTTTGTAGGAAGAAAATATTAAATAGTTTAAGATGAATTTTTCATTTATTTTATATGAAACGCGCCTTTATTTAAAATAGATTTAATAACACGTACAAATCAATTTACTGATATCAAATTACATGTATCAAAGAAAAAATTAAATGGGCTTTTTGGTGACGTGAAGATTGAAAATTTAAGAGAATTAGATGACTTGTTATAACAAAAGAATGAAATTTTCACTTTAACATTAATTAATGAAAATAGAAATTTTGATCTGATTGCAACCAAAATTAGAGACAAGACATGGCATAGTTTTCTCAACAATTATACAGAATTGCAAATCATTTGATGCCGCAGAACCAGTGATTAAGCCTCGACAGAAAATTTTAAAAGACTTTTTTCAGCCATAAACGCTGCAGGCCGCGACTGAAATAGCTATTTTTACTTTCCTTATATACATAATGTATAAGGAAAGTATTGTGACTGGGTCGAAAATTCGAATTCGAGTTTTCGATGGGAAAGCACGTTTCAAGCATCCCTGATCACGAATCGAACATTTTTAAAGTGATGTCTGTGTGTGTGTGTGTGTGTGTGTGTGTGTGAAAGTATGTGTGTGTGTCAGTGAGTCTGTGGAGACGATAACTGACGAACGAGTGGACCGATTCGAACGAAAGTTGGTACAAAAATTACAATCCGTGAACACTGGAAGCCTATTGTTTTTATAAGCAATCGAATGTTCAGAACCTTCCTAAATTTTCGAGTGAAATTTTGAAAAGATCGTCAAAAAATCAAATCCTCTAATAAAGTTACGCAAAGAGACATTTTTTATACAAATTTTCATTAGAAAACGATTGCTATAAATTTTAGAACGCTAACATGAACCGTTCTCGAGATATTGCACATTTTAAAAAAATTATTAAAACATTATATAAAATTAAAAAAAAATTTCCTATTGAGAAACATGTTCACTTTTCATATGTAATACCATACGATACATTTGATGACATCATGCTCGTGGATCTAGCTTGTTCCATTCATGAAAAAAGGTACTTTGAGTAATACTTTTGTATTTGAGCGCCAATAGTAATTTATCTGCTGTAAGAACAACTTATTTTTCCGTCCATAACGCTTGGCGAGATTTTGGAGACGAATTTGTTGGAATGTCGCCAACTTGGCGACTTTTTATATGTTGCTAAATTGACGAAAAACTCTCCAAATGGATAAAAATGGCGCTAAATCAATGAAAATGACAAAAATTCACTTGACTCACTGACAAAAATTCAATATCTTGAAAAGAATATAAGTATCTACTATAAGAATAACCTATTTTCTTTTACTGTAAAAGTAGTAAATTCATTGCATTATATAAGGAAAGTCATGTGCTGCCCACATCAGAATTTTTTTAATATAGACAGATAAAATCTTATTTGTATATAAAAATGTGTAAATATGTGTACAAATTAAGTATAATATGTGTACAAATTCATGAAAAATTGCATTATTTATTAATATTAATTTCAAGCTTTGCAATTAAATATCTATCGTACTGGGAAAAGGTACTTAAAGTCACGTAGACATGGTTCGGATAGTGATAAATTATTTTACAATCCAAAGATCAAATAACATGTTTTGTTAATCACTTTTTATGAAACAGTCAATAGACATTTCTAGCGAACAGAAATGTCACAGTGACAGTTGGAATCATAAACACAGGGATGACGTTAATGACTGTGAGTTTTCAATTTTTAATGTTTAACTCTTATACCATTTTCTTATGTTTTTACTTATGGAAATATTAATATAAGATTTTAATATTGGGATAAATTCCATAGCCGTTTCTTCACTTCATGTGCATTCACTAAAATGGTTTAAAATCTTACAGTAACAATACCGAGAAACAGAACATTAAAAGGTTTCACAGAATAACAGTTTAAAAGAAAAACTCCATTTTCTTACATGTAAAACATAAAGTACAAGCTAAATTGAAAAAATACCACTAAAAATATATAATTCAATATATTTAGTAACCTAATACTTGAAATTTTAGATTAGTCAACATTTATTTTAATGTACATTCTCAAAACTTAAAATGAATTCTTTCAAATTGAGATAGATATTATAGTGAAAATCATGCAATAATTAAATTACTTTTATTTAACTTACTTTATATAAAAAATTGTAAATTTCTACAAATAAACATCTCCACCTAACCAATTCCATGATAAATAATTGCTACTTTTACCATTCCCAACTTTCCTTTTATAGGCTACGCTAGGAATTTCGAACTAAACCATTTATGTTCAGTAAGCGAACCAAAGTGAATCCTCTCGATTTCTTAGTCGTTTTGGCGGCTAACAGAAACTAACAAGTCAAAATGCACTTAGGGGACGCTTCTATCCCATTTGTGGCCGAAAATCATCGACTACAGCTGACCGAGAGAATTTGGCTCGATTAGAGCAGGTCTCTGATACTTTTTGCTGTATTACCTCGAAAATCACTGCCAGGAAGGGATGCTTGCTCCATTTTTCCAAACAAACGAGTTTCTAAAATCCTACCTTTTGGAAGAATTTATAAATTTTGTATAAGGACTGTGTTTAAAGAAAGGAAATTGCAGGATTAGTGGTTAATGGTTGCGAAGCGGGAAAATATTGTTAGCAAATAATACGAATTTATAAGAAAGTTACAGGGTTTAAGCAATATAGGTTTAAACCTATATTGCTTAGCCTATAAACCTAGAAAAGGGAAATTTAGATACAGACCGTGACTTTATGCACAAACAATAACTTAATCATAACGTAACATACTGCAAAGATACAATAAGCAGATGAATGCTTTGAAAATGCTTAAATCCCCTTCTTCAGTGCGAACAAACATAAAGCTTTACACCAAAATTGTTTATTTCCTACATTTCATTTACGCAGCATTTTATGTTGTGTTTTATTTAATCAAAAAGGTAGAATAGGGGTTTGTTAAGTGTCAGTGAATGGAAAAGAGGCCATGTGCTATTATTTCATATTCAATATGTTATTACATATTGAAAATCAGCTAAACCAGCTTGTTGAGGTTAAGTTTTTGTTACACTGGAACCGAACCACGTAGAGACGTTTAATAAAATTTTACATTTAATAAAATGCTCTCCACGAATTCTTATATAATATAAGTAGGAATTTTATGCTCATTATTGATTTAACATTCAACTTTATTAGTTTTTGATCAATAATTATAGAAAGTTCAGGTTTTATGCTATGGAACCCCATTTATAGAGCAATGACAATGCGAAAACTTAGAAAACTTCTTGAAAGCAGGCATATGTCAGTTTGGTGACTGTGCTAATGCTTTACACGGACTTTTATGTAAGGTAAGTGGGATTTTTAATGTTTTTATTGATATAATATTCAACTTTGGTTTTACTCACTAATTATAAAAAGTTCAGATTTTTTTATATAGAAAATCACTTTTAGAACAATAGCAATGCTGAAACATGAAAAACTTTCTTGGACGAAGCAGGTATATTTCAATTAATTGACTTTGATAATGTTTTTCACGGACTCTTATGTAAGGTAAAATGGGATTTTTTATGGTTATTATTGATTTAGCATTTATTCAGTATTATTATTTTATAATTAATAATTAGAAAAAATTCATTTACTATGCTACGGAAATTCATTTTTAGAACTATAACAATGTTAAAACTTACAAAATTTCCTTGATGAAAGCAGGCATATGTCAGTTAGGTGACTGTGTTACAAGCAGCAGCTTTGCTAATTGTAATGGCAATGTTCATATACTTGTGTTAGTGGCTTATTTATAGTCGCAATGGCATCAAAGCGGGCAAAATGTTCAACATTGCACTTTTTTTTAGATACGATGAATATCACCTATTCCATCAACGAAACGTCTACCAGATTGTTCGTTGCAATTTCATTTATGCCTGAAATTACGTTTACTTTAATTAGTTATTACGCAAAGTATTCTGATATTTTTCAATTACGTGCCATATTTATATTTAACAAGAATGATCAATCATGCATGAAGCATTGATTATGAAACACTTTTCAACTGAAATGCAATTTTATTTAAACATGTCTAAAATGCGATACATTCAACGGGGATATATTTTTAATTATCACAGAACTAAAATAATTTATTTTACTTGAAAACTTAAAACTTATCGGGAAAAAAATGAGCTTTAATCAAACGACGTCGTCGAAATAAAAATCGTCTGGCTCCCTATGTAAATAGAGTGAATATTTCATTCATACACTTTTATTCCAGACTCCAGAGTTAAATAATTTTGGGTGAAAAAAATTCAGCAATTCTTATACAACTCATCTTACAATCACTTGTTTACATTCTGCATCCATTAAAATTAGGCTTCGTTGTAGAAATAATCAAAGTTGGATGATCATTTAAATACGCAAAAATAAAGCGGTTTTATGACGAAACCAACACTAAATATAAATTTAAAATAACTTTAAAAATCACGATTTTTACTCTGGGAAAACTAGATGAATGCAGTAATTTATTTCGAAGTGAGTCACGTGATCTCTTCATACTATATGGGTGTAATTATTATTTTTAATTTTATTTAACAAATTACCGAACATATTTTGCTGAAATTTGTTTTGTATATTTTATCAGATAATTTGAATATTTTCTAATATTTTCGAAGTAATTTGCTAATTTGAACGTCGCTTAAAAAATGGTTGAAAAATTAAGTCGCATAGGGTTCAATGTACTTCTTTTTTTCAACCCGGGTTCAATCCAAAACTAATTGGGTGTTATTATTCATTCCCATATGCCCCACAGACCGCCTCACCAACATACTAAAATTTCATTTTGATAAAGTCATTTTACGGCAGTTATCGTGCGAACGGACAGACAGACAGACAGTGTTAACACATTTTTCAACTACGCTTTTTTTTTTTTTTTTTTTTTTTTTTTTTTAGTGTTAAAAATGGAAAGATTACATAGCTTATATACTTATAATGTGCAGCATTTATGTGTTTTATTTACTATATTATTTTAAAAACTCTGTTAAATATTTTTTTTACTCTTTCAAGTGTTTTAATTGTTTTATTTTATATTGTGGCCACTTTGCCCAACTATGTTTGGTAAAGTAGACACTTGATAGTACCATATCCATTTACTTCTTACAAGACGCGTAATCAACAAGACATTTAAGGAACCTTCACATGGGGGCAAGTGGTGTTGTTGTTGAGACCCAGACCGTCCGACCTACCAGAAAGGTGTAAGGTAACTGTATGGACGGCCGGGAAGTGCCACCCAATTTAGACCGGAACCCAGTGGGGGAGACATCCACAGGGACCGTACCATCCTTCCCCTACCACCAACCTCTCGGAGGGACTTACGGACCCACATGTTCAACGTGATCGTACTCCGCATGAACACGGCGGCATTTGTGGTAGCGTGCAAATCTAGCGCGCAAACCACGGGGATACCGCACCCGAGATGGCCAACAGCACGCGGTGTTCCGAGGTGGTCACCCACCAAGTACTAACCGCGCCCGATGCTGCTTGACTTCGGTGATCTAACGAGAACCGGTGTTTTCAGCACGGTACGGCCGTTGGCCCGGGGGCAAGTGGTGTGATACACTTCATTTTCGACGTTGTGCAAAATAATTTTCAAATACCTTTGCACTTTCTTTGTTCAGTCATGTGAATTTTTGGAAGTGGCATCTCCAGAACTGAAAATGGAAGTCCTTAGTGTAACCCACGATCCCCTTTGAAATTCGATACTAAATCGATATGCGTCATTATCTAAGCTTTAACTATAGCTAATACTGAGATTAAAATGTCGCACGTAAAATGAAAGTTTTTAATCGAACTGATATCAGTAGAATAATAAGTGGAAATCCTTAGTGAGTCCTCTACTCTCTCTAGAATTTACTTTTGAATCCATATCATTCATCATCTAAGCTCTCTATATAAACGATTCTGAACAAAAAGCATGTTTCAAGGAAATTTTTTTAACGGAAGTTAAAATCCTTAGTGAATCCTCAACCCTGTCAGAAACGTAATGCTGAATCCATATCAGTCACCATTTAAGTTTTGTCTATAGCCAATTCTGAGAAATAGATGTTTCATGGAAAGTGAAAATTTTCTAATTGGAATAGGGAAATTACCCGAAATGGCAGTCCTTAGTAAACCCCCAACTCCCTCAGGAATTTGTGCTGAATCTATATTAAGGAAAAGGAAAGGTAAAATCCTTAAGCTCCTAGAAATTTGATTCCGAATCCATATCAGTCATTCAAGTTCTTTCTATAGTCGATCCTGAAAATTAGATGTTGCAATTGCAAATGCAAATTTTAGAATTGAAAGTCACATCTCGATAACCGAAAATGCAAATCTTTAGTGAATCATCCTGTCCCCTCCAAAATGTAACGCTAAATCCATATCAGTGATTATCCAAGCGCTATCTATAGGCAATTCTGAGAAATTTATGTTTCAAGTACAATGAAAAAAATTGAACAGAAAATCGTAAAAGAAAAGGAACAGGAAATCCTTAGTGATTCGTTAGTCCTTTCTAATAGATATTTCAAAGAAAATTTTAGAAGCGGAAGTGGACATTCTTTGTGAGTCACCTTACCTTCATCAGAATTTGATGCTACAACCACATCAGTTATCATCTAAGTTCTAATTATATTTAACTTTTAAAAATAAAGTTTCATGGAAAATGAAAATTTTTGATACGGAAATGGAAAAAGAACCATGAAGTGGAAATTCTTGGTGAACCCCTACCATCTTCGAATTTTGATGCTGAGTCCATGGAAGTCATCATCTAAGATTATCTATAGTGTATCGTGAGAAACAGATGGTTAACAAATTTTTTAGTAAAAACATACATGGTAAATTAGATGTATAAAAACTAAATTCATACAAAAAAATAAATATATGTACAATATATCATAATTCTTTTAAGAGCCTTATTTTATTTTGCCAAACTGTTTAGTAATTTAAATTTTTTTTCTTGGAGTGGCCATTTTATCCACCTTACTTCCCCTACTTTATTGTGATATCTTATTTATGAAAAATAAATATTTGCTTTTATTGTCCAATTTGATTTTTTCTGTACATGTTTTAAGTAGCATTTATTCTGAATCACTGTCTAATCAAACTGCATGAAAAAAATACAAGTTCTCTAAGTCTCCTTGCCTTTCATTCATATTATAACAATATCATAAATAATGCACAACATACATGAGTGCTTTCACAGAAAATGACATATGAGGTGACTCACAAATATTACTATAAATAGGGAAAATACCTGAAACTATACATCATACTATTGATTTTTTATCTGTAATGTTGCATTTCTTACTTTGTTACTTTCAATACAGTACATGGTAATATATAGGGAAAGTATGGGAATCGTGTCGAAAATCGCAACTCGAGTTTTCAACGGATCTACACGTTTCGAGCACGCTAGAACTATTTTTAGCGTGACTGTTTGTGTGTCTGTGTATTTGTCTGTGCAATGTATTTATCCACTCTAGTTGACAAACTAATTGACCAACTTTCACAAAATTTGGTAGATAAATCACCTGTGGAATACTTTGGTATTGATTAGATTTTGGTATGATTTGGGAAGAAAGAATCTGCCTATTCTTGCCAAACAGCTCGCAAAAATTGCCAAAATTTAAAATAGAAGAATATATGTGTTCAAATGGAATCAATTGGGTGCCTGTATTATAAGTAATTTTTGGCGACGAAAAGGATAAGACAAACCTCATAATTCTAGGACTGATCGTTCCCAAGATATTTTAGTCTATACGCATTTTAGCCAAATCGCCTTTGAAAATACGTCCAGTCGCCAAATGATAATGAAAATTGAAATAAAACTGTAGATTCAGTGTCATATCAAATAATTATCCGTGTTATTTTAAGCTATTAAACTCAATTTAATGAATTATACAAGAAAGGAAGAAAAATTGAATTTGAGTCTGCAGGTAAGGCATTTGCAATCTAAATAATTTGATATCATTGGAATTAGATCACAGATATCAGCAAGATACTTTTAATCTTTTGCTTACGGGTGGGACAGCGTCCATCCCAAACGAAGAACCTCTCAAAAAGACAGGTATTTGACATACCCTATCCCAAGCAGTTAGATCTCTGCAAAGGGGGACCGCCAAAATGGACGCCAATGTCTGCAAAGGGAGATCGAACTATTTGGGATAGGGTATGCCAAATACCTGTCTTTTAGAGAGGATCTTCGTTTGGGATGGACGCTGTCCCATCCGTAAACAAATGGTTAATATCAATATTTCAAAAGAATATTTTTTTTCAAATATAATATTAAAATATGTTTAAACTAAACATGTTTCTGTTTTATTGTTTCAATTTAAACAAAGTGCCTTTGAATAGCATTATGGAAGGAATTTACCATCATATCAGAAAAATGTGTTCGCTGAAAAATGACCATGAATCGAAGCGAAATGTGATTCATTGAATAGGAACGTATGCATATTTATTTCCATTTTGAACGCTCTATTTCTTGAAACATGTGGAGTGTCTTTATGGAACGTATATATTAAAGTAGTTTATTCTGGTAATTTAATTTTTTACCAACAAAAATATTTGCAGATTTCTCCATAAATACATTGATCATATTTAATTTTTGTAATCTGAAAGATAATGTTACAGTAAATTGTCAAATTGTCTTAAAAATTGAATAATTTTAATATATGAAAGGTTCTTAAAATATATTCAAATTAAAAGTTTACGTGTATATGTATCACATTATCATTATATTAATCAATTTTCTCTTATTTATAAATTTAATAAATATATGCTGCCCTTAAAGTATTCTTTAAGAATTTTAATTTAATAGAAATATTTCTTTAAAAATATACTTTGGATAAAAAGTTTAATGAGTGTAAACACGGGTTTACACAACACGAATTTCAGTGATGAGACTAGTTTTGTGAAAAAATCTGAATGCGCATTTATGGAAGTGCATTTAAACTTTTCTTCAAAACTAAAACAAGCTAAAAGTGCTATTAAAAATGAATAGTTCATGGTATTGTCCCTAAGTGTATACTGTGGTTTCAAATCATGGTTTCTAATAAGTTGTTTGTAGTGGTTTTAAACAACCTATCATTATTCAGTTTTCGTTGAAATTGATCCCTTGATTACAAAATATAAAGTGACAACCCACCACGGTTCCATTCAGAAATCTTTACCATTGCCGATAAAAATAGAGTTGTGACTGAAAATTGCTTAAACTTTTATAGTAAATATTTCCTTAAATAGAACACACGATTTCACCACTTTCCACGAACAGTGCACACACACACACACACACATATACACACATAAAGAGAGAAAGAGAAATAAAAATTCAAAATAACACTTAAAACAAATGAAATATTTTTATTTCGCTCTTTGCTTTAAACAGACAGGTAAAACAAATTAGAATAGAGAAGATGGCCGCATTCATACTCAATTTCTTTTAACGTTAGCTTGCATAAACTCAGACAAAATCACTTTAGCTCGTTCTCTGAATAATATTATCTCTAAATCAAAAAACCTTCCCGCGCTATTCTGAACCCCGCAACATACATTTAAATCGGAGCAGCAAAAGTTGCAAAGGATGGTTCGATACCTGATTTTTTACCTCCCAGCTCGGGAGTTGAATCTAAATCAAATAGCTAATAAAAGCGTAGTGTGCAGCTGAATGATTTGGACAGTTCCGCCAATTTCAATTCTTTTGTGCCATTTGGGTGTCATTCAAAGATGTTGATTTTACTACTGGCTTAATAAGTCAAAGTCTATTGGAGGGGGAGACTTGCTCCCTCCCCCCCTGGGAACGATCCCTTTCCTAGGAATCATTAAAGTATGTCCCTTACCGCTGAAGTACACGAAAATCCCATTTCTAATGTCCCCCAAGATCCACCTATCTTCATGACTGTTAATACAGCCTGACGTGATCTTCTCTTAAGTGCTGGAGTTTTATGTAGTGAGTATCAACATCTCCGGCGGTATTTTTCTGTGCAAATATATAAAGGGTCTGTAAAAATGTTTTCCAACCTGTTTGATTGATAGAAAGATGCCCTTGACTTGTCATTTGGTTCAATTAACGGGTCAGTGATCTCAAGGATTTATGAATGGAGATGGGACTCATTTATTCCAGACATTAGACGGAAAACAAAACAGAAAATTTGGTTTTATAGAGGAAAGGAAGCTATTAATAACATCGACAGCAAGAGTTTGAAAATTATATGTGTGGAACATTTGTGAATGGAAAATCAAAATCATTTTTAAAATGTAAGTGTATTAATGGAAAATTGTAGTGTTACTAATATAGTATTTTTGTAGCCAAGTTATCTTTAAATCTTCACAAAAAGTAAAGAAAATATTGCTTTTAAATTTAGCAATAGCCAAAAAAGAAATAAAAATTGTGGATTATTAGTATTATAAATATTAATTAATTTGAATTTTGGCATTTCCATTTGGTGTTTTTTACTTAATAATTGGTGTTTTTTACTTAATAATTAGTGTTTTTTACTTAATAATTGGTGTTTTTTACATATTTACCACTAGAACTCGAATATGTCTAAAGTAATAAAATGTTAAATGAGATAAATTCATTACTGTCATAAAAATGAGCATATTGTTTGAAAATAATGATGATAATTGGTACTTATATTTTATCTGAAATTGATAAGTTCTTAGCAATGTAAAAGGAAAACATATTACTACCGAGTTAAAAGAGTACATAATTTGTTAGGAAATGGATTTCTATATGTTTTATATGTACCCTGAGACAAAAAAATGAAATAATTTTTTGATGACAATTTAAGGAGTACTGAATTCTATAATATCGGGATTGGACACGTGAAACAAATTAAGTTGAACAATAATTGAAGAATAAATTGAGGAAAATGGAGAAATATTGGGGGGGGGGGCTATACGTGCAAAAATATTCCGTACAATATAAAAAATATGCACCCAGCTGTTTTGTAGGAATCAGAAATCAAGCTACTCGGTAGGAAATACAATGCTTTTCTTTTTTCTTTTTAAATAAAGAATTTAACAAGAAAACGTCATAAATACTTTGACCTTCCATATATTCAGGAAATAAATTTTTTTGTTTAATAGGTATTTGAAATATATGTATTTATTAATTCGTTAAATTAAAGTTAGTGAAAATGCCTTCAAATTACTTGCTTAATCAGTATGCAGAAATAAATGCATTGATAGATTAAGAGGGTGCAATGATTTAAAAAATCATCTTGTTTAGGAAAATGGCATCTTCCGTTAGGATAAAAAAAGGGTTTTACCAACATCAACAAAGGCAAGAACGCATTTGTTAACGCAGCTATATCGTGTGACACATAAAGCAAATCTTTGCCAAACAAAAATTCGAGAAAATGAAGTAAAAACCTAGGAAGGAGGAGAAATGACAGTAAAAAGATTCAAAATATTTTCTCAATGAATAAACTATGAACAGACGTGCCGTATGATAAAAAACAAAATAATGCTCTCCATGATAAAGTAATATAATTCACATAATTTTTTTATATAGCTAGGAGCTAGGTGTAGCTGGTGGCCAAAATACACAAATATTTTGTATAGGTTCTTATCTTTGCAGTTTTATTCACTGAGAAAATATTTTGAATTTTTCTGCTGTTTTTCCCCTCTATAAGGTTTTTTCCTTTCAGTTTATCAAAATTTTGTTTGGCAACGATTTCTTATCTGTGTCATTTGATATAATTATGTATTGTCAGACGCTTTCTTGCATTTGTTGACGATGGTACTCTGTCTCTTTTTCCTGACGAAGGAGGCTATTCATTGTCTTTAAAATAGATCTATACTTTTAATCATCAACCTTGTAAACTATTAAAATAACAAATTACACATTTTTGTACCAATACTGAAGTATATATACATTTTAGTATAGGCATAAAATTAAGATCGAGTTAGGAATGGTTTAAAAGTTAAATTATCGGTACTACTACTGGCTCAAAATGATCGCCACTATTTGTCTCAAATCCTGCTATGATTGAAACGTGGACTGTCTGTATTTATCAATAATAAACAAAACAATACGCAAGCTCAGTGGATGTGCTGGTTTGCTCAAAATATGCCTTTAGTCGAGATAAAGAAACCACCAATATATAACAAACACCTCTTTTAAAGACAAAAATATTGTAAGATAATCCATGAGAATTCCTTGCATAACCGGAGTTACATAGCTGGTAGCCTATATGAACAAAATTCTAGTGGCTCGGTTTGAATGCCCGGTTATATGACTGTTATTTTGAAACAGTCATCTGAAATTCTACAAATTTTTAGACAATTCACTTTTTGTTATAAGTGGCAAAAAGTTTGACATATTATTATTTTCAAGCAATTTTTTTCCTTGAAATATCTATTTCTCGGTATCTGCTATAGATATAACTTAGATGACAACGGACATGAATTCGGCATCAAATTCTGGAGGAGTATGAAGGATTCACTAAAAATTTCCACTTTTGGTTTCTTTCACTTCGAGTTCAAAAGTTTTTCTTGAAACATCTATTTCTCAGGATTAGCTACATATAAAACTTAGATTACGAATTTTGTGGATTCAGCATAGAATTTCTGAAGAAGTGGGGAATAGGAGTTAACTAAGGATTTCAATTTCCGATTCGGAAGATGTCATTCCCTATTTTTCCGAAAATTCTTAGGACTGTACTAAAATGTTTCATAGTTCTCTCAAAAATTATACGTACTCACCATTTGAAACCATATGAAGGCTCCTACATAAATTGCTTGTTTATATTGCAAAATATACTACCAGCTTCATTTCCTGTTTAACATCGTTTGAACGCTCAATGTGTAACTCCTGTGTTTCAAACATGAAATAAAAACAAATAGCCTAACGCTCCTGTGTGGCTGTTTAGGAGAAAATACATTTCCGGAAAGAAATTTCTCCTCGATGCATATAAAGTGGATAAGAATCTTATATTTCAGTCCCCAGTGCTCCGGTTCATAATAACCAGAGAAATTTTTTATTATTTTACAAATTTCAATAACTGGATATTCTAAATGCTTCAATAACTGGATATTCTAAATGCTTCAATAACTGGATATTCATTAACCGGATATTCTAAAATAAAAAAAACAATACAGCATCTTACTGAAGTACAGCATCGTAAGCAGTTCATTAAAAGTACAGGGTGTTTCACCAGGTAGTCCCTAAAGAACTAATTATATATTTCTTCCCACTCTGCACAGAAACATGATGTTTAGTTTACAAACGACCTTAGTTCATGAAGCTGTAGCCCCATTAGCAATAAATGCTGGAATGTCATCCACTGATATCCAGGAACACTTGAACACGACGCTCCTTTTCTTCATTAACACAACAATATAACATTTGTTTTTTGAATTGGCGTTGACTTTGTTATTCCATAACAATTTATAACAAACACCCGCTCTGCAACTGTATATCCAACTACCTTGAACGACGTTTAACAACGTACTGAAATCCACATTGACTCCCGACAGAAATAGTACGCCCGTATAGATTTGGCGGATTGGTGACACAGCGGCTCATCACGTTATTAGAAAACTCACTGACGCGCATTTCTCAAGGATCAAGGTCATATGCAAAGCAAACGTCATGTTTCTATGTAGAGAAACATATATATATATATATATATATATATATATATATATATATATATATATATATATATATATATATATATATATATATATATATATTGGGGGGGAATGGGTGATACTACCTACTAAACCGCTTTCCGTGCGAAAAGCAGCCTCCCTCATGAAGATGAAACGACAGAAATGCTTTATGTTTCAGTTACTGATTTATACTTTTAATTAACTGTTTATAATCTTGCTATAGAAGTTTTGTATTTCAGATTATTTTAAACAGTTTAGCGAATTTTTATAAATGACAATTAATTTAAAGATATTTATAATTGTACGCATAGCACATACCTTTGAAAAAAATCTGATGTGGATAGAACATGAAATTCCCTACATAATGCAATGTCCTACACTGTTTGAAAGGATTATAATTCTTCCTTGTGAGAACGGATGAAAGAAAATATATGTTTTAAATACATTTTTCGATTTCTGCCATCGTATTTTAAGACCATCAGTATTTTAAGCATATTAAAGAATTATTAATAATTAAAATTTTGCATTGGGGCGCAGTGTCTTTCGCACTCGGAAAATTTCTGGCCGCAGTCACTTGTATAGCTTCGATTTGAGCAATCGTGGTGTCAATAATAAGTCGTGAACGTCACGTGTGTTGTGGTGGAACGACTTTTGTGACCACCATCACGCATGTTTGGGAAACACCAGAGTGCAGTCGATTATATTGGGAAGCAAAGGATGTTTTATTTACCTTTTGTTACAGAATACGAAATCGTTGGGTAAAAGTGGCTATTTTCCATTTTATCGGATTTAGGGTCTCTCTATCGGGTCTAGGGTCACCCTATCGGGTCTAGGGTATCTCTCTACCACAAACTGTCCGGAATTATTTTCTCACCGGTCGGAAATCCATATTATCCCACCTGGTCAAAAAGGTCATAAAGGCTGCGATAACTGTACTATGAAGCCTTAGGAATTAGGTTTCGTTATTCTTTGATGGGCAGGGGTTGAAGTTAAGGCGGAACCTCAGTGGACCAATCAAAGTCAATAGTGAGAGTCTTTAATACGAAGGAAGTTAACATAGTGCTTTATAAACACTTTTTTTTTCACCGATTACCCTTTCACAGATGAATAATATTTTGATTAATAGAATTGTGTGATTTCGGTTGGCAATAATGATAACCATAATTGCCTTCATTATAAATAAGCAAAAGGTTGGAAAAGAAATACATTTTTTAAATGAATTACTAAATATTAAATGTACTAAATGTTTTTGATATTAATTTTCGAGAAAACTACAATACACTTGTTTTCCAAGTCCCGAAAAAGGAAATACAAATTAGATTATAATTTTTTAATGTTAACACTTAACAGGGATATCAACCACTGTTTATTTATAAATTTTGCCTAATAGTTATTCATAGTTTTCACATCTAAAAGGTAAAACTAGGATTAATATTTTATGGTTAGTTTTGATGTCAGTGCCACAGAAAAACAAATTTATGAATGTTTTAACAATTTTTTTGTGGACCCAAGCTATTTAAATTCTTTCACATTTAAGAAATAAATTTTAAATGCCAGAGTTTTTACTGTATATTCTTTTTATTTTTGCTGTACTTATTTTTTCAAATTTAAAAAATGCAAAATTCTTTTGAAAATGTGATAAGTAGTAAAATATATATCTTTTGCTTGCTTTTTGTAATTGAAAAGTATTGGGAGTTTCCCCTGCTTGCGCAAAGTATGGTGAAATTCAGGTAAAATGCTTAGGAAAAATCTTAATGTTCTTTTATCAAGTATCAAAAACATAAAAAAGTGAAAATCATTCACAAAAGTAAAACACGGATAAGTAAAATTATAATATTTAAAAAAAATTAAAAATATTTAACAATATGTTATATTTTTATTAAATAATTTAACCTGAACAACATTTTAAATCTGCATGTGTCGATGACTAAACCAGCGCTCTTCGAACTACAATCAAATTAATTTTAAAGTAAACATCATCTGTTATAGTAGAAAATACATATTTTTTCTTTGGTTGATATAAAGTACACTTTATTTTTTTTTAAAATTAACTTCAAAATGAATTTTTATGAAAACGTAAACTGTATAATTTATTTAAGTTAGGTAATTTAAGGATAAATGTTTTTAAACAGAAAATTCTGCATATTATTACAAAACATTTTACCTGAGTATTTTAGTAACAGATGGCAGCACTAGTTTTAAAAATAAAACATCTGTTTTGATTCGAACCGGAGACCTCTTGATTGCGGAGCGTCTTTCCACCGCCTAAGCAAGAGTACCACACCAAGTTGTGTGAAATATGAAATTACATGCTGTAAAACTTGCAGTGCTATTTCAGGGTGTTCTTCTAAAAGCTGAATACATTATTTTACTGTAGAATACATCATAGTAGAATACATATAGAGTCAAAAGTAGAATTATCATAACGAATTTATCCTCTGTTTTAGTATTGTTTCAGTTAAACAAAAATAGTGTACAGAGAAAATACATATTTTATTATCTAAATTCTGTCACACGTTTATTTAACAATTCGTGAAAGAGAGATAGTTGTGCTCGTTAACGTTAAACAAATATTCGTTCGTAACTGAAACATAATATAACGCTAAAATAATTATATGAATTTTCAAATAGAAAAAAAGAAAGACATATTTTGAAAATTGATAGGGCAGATCCTCTGAAGTATACAAATGAGCTTGCATTTTAATATGATATGTGGGATAGAATGTTCAGATTTGATGAAAAAGTGGTTCTTGTGAAATTTCTAAAGATCGTCTTTTTACATTTTCCAATGAAATTATAATCGAAGCATTTGCCATTAATTCGGTCGGCAACTCGGTGTTTATTTAACCTGAACAATGAAACAAATTCATTGTCAGTTAGAATAATGAATTTATCCTCTGTGATTGAGTTATTCTTCTTTTAAAAAACGGTTTTTCGCAAGTGCAAGACCGCTATCTTGAATACTGTTATTCCGTACCTTATTTCAGATTTCACGGTCTCCTTAGATGGTGAAATTATCAAGGGTGTTTTATGAACTTTCGGCACAAATTTAGGTACCCTAATAAGACTTAATTGATTGGAGTGAGGAATAAAGGATCATTTCGAACCTAGGCATAATTACGATGTGTTGGTGGTAGGGCCCTAGGTGTCTATCGTTAGCAGTGATTGCTAAAAGATGGGCCGCTGGCTGTGAGCACTACAGATAATTAAATATGAATATATGCTTATGATTAGTTTCTTTGAGAAATCATTTTATAACGTTGGTTGTTCAGCTTATCATCACTTGATGCATGCGAAACAGTAAACTAAAACATTCGTGTGATTAATATCTAGTATTAGATTGATACGAAAGCATTAGGAGTGAATTACAAGCAGAAACACTGACTTCATAAATCGCAACACTTCACTGTTATAGATAAAATCACTAATCCAAACTGAATATACACCTCTTGAGCTTAGATATCTATTGCTAATTCAAATATATAAAAATATTTCAAGTCGCGGCATATTTTTATGCAAATTTTGAATTTATCTTTTTTCCACGAGACAAAAACTATCATCTACAACAATAAAAGGGCGTGCCTCAGTGTTTGTCTGTGTCATGTTAATGCTCACCATAGTGAATAAACCAAACGACTTGCAACCACGAAATTCGGTATAGGCACACTTTAGATAATGCCCTGATAGACCTCCGCGCCAATAAAAACATCACAGTTTAAAAGTTAATAATGTTTAAGCAAAATTTGAGACTATTTTTAACCTTATTGTTTGAAAATAATACGAAATAAGCCGATTTTATGATTTCGCTTTTATCGCAGGCGAACTGTCCGCCGTCTTGGACACTGCCTTATAAATTAAGTACAAAATACAAAATTATTTCTCAAATTTAAGACCATTTACTTTATGGATATGTAGGCATATTTCCTTATTGCAAGTCATCATGCGATTTTGACAGTAAATATAGATTTAGGTTTTTTCCGTAATAATTACGCGCGTTTTGATCTTATTAATTTTATTTTAATATTTTAAATTCAGGTTTATATATAGACTGCGTACAAATTAATAATTCAAATAAAATTTTTAAAGTATCTTGAGGGGAATTTGAAAATATAGATCGCGATTTTATACAATTCGGAAGAATAATTTAATGCGTAAGGAATAATAATTTAAAGACGGATTATTAAATATTCTAAAGGATAAGATTTTTAAATATAGTTCACGATAGTATAGGAGGTGTTATAGGAGGCGCAGCAGTAGCAACCTGTGCACTAAGTGGGCGGCAATATACGTGGGCTTACTGAAAGCGTCTTTTTCAAAAAATCGAGGTGTGTAATGACGAACTTTTTCAAAAAGTGATCGGGTTTGTCAGTAAAGGCAGCTAGTACAAAAGTTAATTCCCAATGCGGAATGTGTTAATCCTTTCAATCTGTGTTATCAATCACTTTATGTTTTGTCTTTGGGCTGGCCAGTCTAAAAGGAGAGATCAAAGGAAAAACGTGGCGTGAAATAGAAAAGGTAAACTCAGAGAAATCAACACAGTTGTCGACCTCTCAAGGATTCCGGAGTTAAACGAAGAGGATTAAAATATCTCCCTTTAAACTTCTAATGAACAGAAAAGATAAGAAAAAAAGAATGTTCCTAATTTGATAGCGTTTACATATAGAACGTGCTTGGAGGGGGAGGCGACAACCAAAGCAGTGCCCTTCTATAAGTCTTTAGACAGGAAAAGACTAGGGCAAAAATAAGCACCGTGTAGGTTTCGCGAAAGGTAAGAGGGCTAGAGGTGCGTATTGAGCTTGACAAATTTCATGGATGAAATGGATGACAGGGAGTAAGATTAGCCACAGAATCGCGAATTCCCAAATGCCAGACAGGGGAATGGATACAGCTAGAAGTCAATATCTATGAATTTGAAAGCAGTTATAAAACTATACTAGACGTTTCCAAATTGGAGGACGAAGAAAGAAATCCCTCAGATAACGTCTGGGAATATATCGTCGAGTTGAAGAAACATATGTCCTTGCATAAAAGCGCGAAAACTATTTGACTTGTTAATTGCATAACTGGCCAGTTACTGAATGGTAGTAATGAAAGCAGCAGCTCATTATGAAAGCAGAAAGGCATTATAAAACTTAGTACAAAACAGATGCTATAGTGAAGCACAAAAACTGCAACGGGGTTCACACCGGCGAAGAACCTTGCGATACAGATGGCAGAGCAAATTAAAGGAAAACAATATTTCAAAACGCATCTTCTTTATTGAAAATAATAGTTACTGAAATTTATTTTTACGTACAAATAAATAACATTGTGCTCTGCTTCGAATCACTCTCAAATACGTACAAAGCCAAAGAAGATATTTCACGGCGGCTGAGACTCGTGCCCACACGAGTGTCATTGCATATATAAATTGCACTATACAAATTAAAATAATTAATTGATTTAAGGGGAAGATGGACGTTGAAATGAGCAAAAATCAACTAAAAAAGTTTTTATTTTTAATATATAACATTGTTTTACACATTTAACCTTTTGCTTACGGGTGAGACAGCGTCCATCCCAAACGAAGAACCTCCCAAAAAGACAGATATTTGACATACCCTATCCCAAACTGTTTGACCCCCCTTTTCAGGCATTGGCGTCCATGGAAATCACTGGCAAAAACATTGCACCTGCTGCAGCAGGTGCAATGTTTCCGGGCAGGCCCCCCCGGGCGGCATTCCCCCCCCCCCCGGGCAGGCAATGTTTCCGGGCAGGTTCCCTTTGCAGGCATTTGCACCTGCTGCAGCAGGTGCAAATGCCTGCAAAGGGGGTTTAACTGTTTGGGATAGGGTATGTCAAATACCTGTCTTTTTGGGAGGTTCTTCGTTTGGGATGGACACTGTCTCACCCGTAAGCAAAAGGTTAAATGCATTTTTTCGAAACGGAATTTTTAGAGGTTTTACATTTTTAAAATGCTCCATGCGTCTTAATTTTTGTTTGAGATGCATGAAATTTGGTAAGAAGACACCTTTCATACTTTTTAATGAAACTGGGTATGCATTTTATAATTGGACTTTATTAAGGTAATTAAAAGTGAATACTAACCCAATTAAATGATGAAAATTAAGTTTTAATGCAGAAAAATATTTTTTAAAAATTAACTTTATAAGGGATTTAAAAATGAATACCCGAATTTGTTCATAATGTGTTTTTGAATGATCATAATGTAAAATTAATCAAAAATGTGAACAAATGGCACGCAAGGAGCATTTTCAAATTTTTGTTAAAAAAAATTAAATTAAAAACAAAACAAAATTATAACAAAATTGCAAAAAATTGAATAGTATTTTATATAGTAAAGTTAAGAAGCATATTTATACAAATTTTCATGTTTCTAAGTCAATAAATAAATACAAAAATTTCAACGTCCACCGTCCCCTTAAATGATGATTGTGATGAAACAGTTCGTTAAAAATCGGTTGCGAAGAGGTTCTAGAATTCCTCCCACAAATGATGCCAGAAGAAAGTGTTCGCATTCAGTGGTTGACGAGATAGGTTATGCAAACAAAGCCGAAATATGATTTGCAAAAGCTTTGGTTCTGAATTGTCACAATAGGAGACAGTGCTCGATAGGTGGCCAGAAAATATCAGATTGAACGAGAATTTTATTTGCCAGATAACCAAAGATTCGACTATATTGTTTTTACGCCAAATAAAAAATATAAAAGAATTCAGGAATTAAATCAGGAATGGAATATAATGTCGTTGTATAGGGGATTAAAATTAAACTTTTAATATGCTTTAGTTAAAAAGGGAATTGGATGAAGAAAAATATTTAAAAACATATCAAGTGAAAAGTCCGAATTTAATGTTAAAGCCGAAATACGGAAAATGATGTTACCGGAATATGGTGTTTAATGTGCATGCACTATATCGCTAAATTTAGTTCATTTTGTTTTGAATCTTAAACATATTTTCATCATTAAATTTGCGTTTGATGTATAAATATAGTGAGATACAAATATATATCTTTAATGATACCCATGCTTTCACTTAATTATCCACCAAGAAATTATATTCTATCTACTGAAAATAAAATTGGTTCTTTTATTACTTAACTTCAAATATTTTATCACTTGGAGTTATAATTATAGTTTCTTTAATTAAATAACATCAGTTATTATTTCAAAGCAATTTCGTAGATCGCTCCATTGATCCAGCAGAAATTGGCGCAAAGTAGAAATTCTCCTAGGAATTGATTCTCACTTGATCATTTTCATTCTCTCTTTATCTCAGCGCTGACAAGTTACCACACCCCTGTTAGTCACCTCTAGAGACGGATTTGGTTAAATACTGCAGGCATTCAACACGTCAGCGAGTTGATACAAATAAATTTCTTTCCATAGATGTAGACATGTATTTTGTGCATAAAGACATTGCATAATTTCGCAGATGTGGTATAACCAATAATCCTTTGATTCAGCTCAAACTTTAATTTGATATCGTTTTATGTTTATTACAGGCATTTTGTTTTAAAATTAAAATGTTTAGGGGCTAATGCAGGGTTTCTAGCAAACACATTGTAGTAGTACTCTCAAAAATATCTTTGGCAGAATTCTGAGGGATGTGTTCATGAAACAAACATATTGAGTTTTTACTAAACTGGTTAAATATTATGAATCGGAAGTTTTATTTTTGTCTGTTTTCAAAGTATTTCTATCAAAGTTAGGGACAAAATATATGAAATAGACATGAGTGCACACACAATAATTTTGAGACAAATAGGTGACTAGTCTTTGTGATTTCAGTTAGGGTTGCTTTATGGAATTTCCAAATTGTTATGAAGGTGTTTCGAATTATTAAAACGAAAGGGTAATAAATTTAAGTTCTTATTTTGTTTGTTAGACGGATCTTCCTTAAAATGAAAACAAAATTACACATACAAAACGAGTCAACGGCCCTACCGTGCGTAAAACACCGGTTCTCGTTAGATCACCGAGGTCAAGCAGCATCGGCCGCGGTTAGTACTTGGGTGGGTGACCACCTGGGAACACCGCGTGCTGTTGGCACATTTCGGGCGCGGCAGTCCGGTGGTTTGCGAGCTGGATTTGCACGCTGCTACAACTGCCGCCGTGTTCATGCGGAGTACGCTCACGTTAAACATGTGGGTCCGTAAGTCCTTCCGAGAGGTTGGTGGTAGGGGAACGAGGGTACGGTTCCTGTGGATGCCTCCCCCACTGGGTTCTGGTCTAAATTGGGTGGCACTTCCCGGCCGTCCAAACAGTTACCTTACACCTTTCTGGTGTCTACCGGTCGTCCAAATAGTTGCTCAAGTCCTCTGGATGAGTCGGACGGCCTGGGTTTTCCACACCTTTCTGGTGGGTGGGACGGTCTGGGTCTCAACAACAACAACACATTCAAAACGGTATAAACTTATTTCATTTGGTCAAGTGTAAATTAACTATATTAATGAAACTATAGCCTATAGAGTTCATGTATCGATATTTTTCTGTTAAAATTGCAAGTAAGTTTATGTGTATTTAGAAAATTAGCTAAAAACGGTTTCTATTTAGGAGAAAAATTATACCATGAGAATAAAGAATTATAAGCTTTGTTGACTTTTGTCCTGCAAATGGGTCGAATCGATTTATTTTTAAATTTACTTTCTTACTTTATTTTGTTTAACGTTTTATGACTTTTTCTCTTATACGTTTTTCACATTCGATATCCAAATACTCATTTGAAATTTAAAATTGAATGGGATGCTCTTAAACGCAATAGTTGCATGTGTTGTGAATGTGTCGATTCGATTTCAAGTCCAATTTTATATTATTGATAAATTCAAAGAGTAATATAATGACTACATTATTATTGTTCTTTTATTTTTAATATGAATAAAGCTAGATAATAGAAATATTTTGTGAAAGTATAATCAGATAAAATAATTATTTTAAAAGCGGTATTCAAATTAATGTGATGCCATGTTCGTAATGAGAAAATGAAAAATATGCTGAAAGAACGAACTTAGTGAAGAGAGATAACGTGAATGATCTGGATATCTTGCTACTTGGTGAATCATAAGAAAGTAATCAACTTTTTGAAAACAAATTGATTTCTTTGCAAGGGAGACAAATTAGTCCCTTGTTTTTCAGCATCTAAATACAAATATATACTCGTCACGAAGCGGAATGGATTGATCAAGTACAGCTTTGCTCCAGTTTTGGACAAGACCTCAGAAAATTATGAATCATAACATAGGACAAATTACTTTAGCCATTTATTGGATATATTTTTATCCTTCATCATTTCGTACTCATTTTCTTCAAGAGGAAAATACTGAGTACGAAAATATGGGTACTGAACATGGTTTTGAATGAAATGAAGAAAGATATGACATGTCAATAGAGAGAAAAAGAGATTAACATTATAACAGCAGAATAGATAAATGCATATATTAATTTAGTATTTCCCGTTAGATAGAGAGAAAAAGAGATCAACATTATAATAGCGGAATAGATACTACAATAACACATGTCAATTTAGTATTTCTCGCTAAGAGATCAGCATTATAACAGCGGAATAGATAAATGCGTGTATCAATTTAGTATTACTCGCAAGATAGAGAAAAACAGACATCAATATTATAACAGCAGAATAGAATAAATACATATATCAATTTAGTATTTCTCGCAAGATAGAGTGAAAAAGATATCAGTATTATAACAGCAGAATGGATAAATATATATATATCAATTTAGTATTTTTTGCTAGCTAGCACAAATATTCACGAGAATCCCTGGAAAAAGTGTAAAGTAAACCATATGGCCGCAGCGTTGTTCGCGCAATAATGTATTTTTAGGGGTTCCAAATAATAATTTTACTCAGATTATGAAACTAATCGATTTGCACATTCATGTGATAATAAATGTACTTTTGTCAGAACATTATTGGTGTCAAACATTTTACATACTATTGTTTTTACTATAAAGTTTTCTTTAAAGCATCTATTTTTCAGAATCTACTATAGATATAGATTATAGGATGACTGATTAGATATACAGATTCAGTATCTAACTCCGAAGAAGGTAGAAGGATTTCTAAGAATTTACACATTCGGTTCTTTTCTACTTCCGATTTAAATTTTTTCTTGAAAAATCTATTTCTCAAGATGAGCCTGACCACAAACGAGACTGATATAAATTTATCATAAAATTCTGGAGAAGATGGAGGGTTTACCAAAGATTTGCACTTCCGGTTCAAAATATTTTCTTGAAGCATCTATTTCTCAGGATCTACCATAACTAGAAATTAGATGATGACTGATATAGATTCAACAATGAATATTGGAAGAGGTGGGAGTTTACTAAGGACTTCTTTTCCCAGTTCTTTATTCACTTCCATTTCAGAACAAATATTGAAATATTTATTTCTGAAGATTGTCTATAAATAGAGCTTAGATGATAGCTGATTTAAAATCATCAAGTACTGGAGGAGGTAGAGGGATCGCTTAAGGATTTTCACTACTTTTTTTTATTTCCGGTTCAAAACATTTCCTTGAAACATCTATTTCTCAAGATTGGCTATTGATATGGATTCGGTATCATATTCCAAAGAATAGGGTTTCATTAAAAATTTCAACTTCTGGTTCTAGAGACGACACTTTTGTTTGCTTTTCGAAATTTGCATCACTGTATGAAATAAGTATAAAAAAGGGATTTAAAAAGCTTAATAGATCCGACAAAAATGAAGTGTACACACTATATGCCACCATATAATGACTCATTTTCATTTGTCACCATATGATGGCTCATATTTATTTGCCACCATATGAGGGCTCATATTTATTTGCCACCGTATAATGTCTCATATTCATAAATTTCTTTTTTAATAAGTTTGCATCGCAACTGCCGAAAATGTTTATCTCTAAGGAAGAAACTACGGTATATAAACGACTTGTACTATTTTAAATCAGCAACTGTTTCAGCAGTAACTTTAATGGAAATAAAAATTAAATACATTAGACAAATTTAAGTTCCCTCTGACATGCAAATTGCTTATGTGCATTCTGCATAAGTCACTCACTCACATATCCCCCTTATGTTATTCTCATGTCTGCAATGTCTCACGAAATAAAGATGTTTGATGTTGCAACCCCTAAGTCAGATATTTGATCCACTTCACTATAATCAATGAAATGTGGGTTGACACAACTGATGAACTACCAGAAACGGTACATAGACATGCAAAGGGGACATCAGGAAGTGGACTGTCTATTTTTTTTTCAATCTGTTAAACATTTCACATCTAATTTCTTATTTATATGTATCAATTTGTGCTTTAAATCTTTAAAGAGATTTATGAGCTATGTCGAAAAAGAATCACACTCTCACAAGATGATCTCTACCGGTACTTCAAGTGCTAGTACAGTAAATATTGTGGCCTAACAATCGTATATTGAACGAGTGATATGTCATGTATCTATTTGCAGGATCACATAAATACATATTGCAGAAAGTGCATGGAATAAAGTTTGAATGTTATTTTTTAATTAAATTGTTGAACTTCAGAAAAACAGTCATGTGTATTTGTATTATTTTTAAATGCAATTGCATTTATATGATATTGTGATTTGTTTTGAATTTAATATTTGTTTTCTTTTCAAAATTGGTAACAATTTACTTTGTTATTATTTGATTTATTACTATTTTGTTATTATTTCATTTATTAACGGTGTGGGTCAAATCTACCCATTAACAAAACACAATGCAGATAGAGTATTCTTAATTTAAAATATATATACAGGGTGATTAAAGTTGCGGTTTTAAAACTCTGTAAAGTAGGAACTACTGGTCAGAATGACCTGAAATTTGACATGAGTATATGTGAAGCAATGGAATTTTGCTTGGCGAAGGAAAAACTTCAAAAATGTACCAATAGACGGCGCTGTATTTACCAAACACGGGGTGTTGTTAGCCGAAAGAAACCAATAGTCAACTAAAGAAAACGACAATTTAATCAACATCACTTAATTTAATAATTGATTGAAACATAACGAAAACATGAAACAAACATCTACGATATACGCCAGAAATGTCCATTATGCTGTCCACCGTGCTCGGCTGCAAGTTGAAAGAGCAAAACAGCATGTTCCACAACAGATCGGAGTATATCAGAGGTGATGCTGTGGATGTGGCGAGTAATGCGTGCTTTTAATTCAGCTGAGTTCGCAATCCGACCACTGTACACCACATTCTTGAGGTGCCCCCGAAGCTAGAAGCCGCAAGGATTAAGGTCAGGTGAATGTGGCGGCCAGACTGTTGGAAAATGAGGCTGATATTCCTGTCATTTCTGGTCCTGTCATTTCTGCTGTCATTCTGCTAAATGGATATTTAGCAGCTGCTTCACTGGTGTTGCAATGTTCAGAGGAATATCTTGCCAATCAATGTCATCTTGCATAAAAGTTGTGATATCCAGAGAACTGTATGTGCTCCTCGTTTTTATCATAACTGTAATACTGTCCTACCGCCCCGAGAAAGTCCCCAGACAGCAGACGTTATGGTGGCGGTCGCTATGGAAACAGGTTATTCCACTGCATTTTAGGTGCGACGAAAAGCGCTTTTTTGGATTTGGCGCAGATAGAACCGACGAAAGTCGCATTTCGCTTTGTACTAGGGTCAATGCTAGACGCCCGCATTCTGTGATTCTTAAAGCTGTGAAGTAACTTGTATTGTGTTGCACACTTTGTGGATTTTGTCTAGTTGAAAAATGACTACATTTAAAAGTGGAAAGACTTTGCATTCGCAAGCATGTGCAATAGTCCACAATGTTACGGCATTTTTTGAAGAGGAAAAACCGCAAATTCTCTAAAACACATTGAAAAAATAGAGAATATTTATTGAAAGAAAGATGGACTGATGAAAGATATTGTGAAGAAATTAGTGATAAATCTGTCGGATAGCGATTCAGACTCTTCTTCATGTAAAAACATTTCAAGTGATTCGGACATAGTAGATAATAGTTATTCCAATGAATGTGAATGAATATTTTATAATTGATTGAAAAATATGAAAAGAATGAATATTTTAAAGTCATAATTTTGCTTATTTATCATTTATTTTTTCCTTTTTGCTGGCTAATAATTGTGTAACTTGCTGATTGAAAACTGTAATAATTTTCATTTAATTTGAAATTTAGTTTTAAATAAAATGATATAAATTCTAGTTTTAAATTGTAAGCTTTTCTCTCCCAAAATCGCCCGAACCTAAAAGAAAATATCTAAAACTACTTTGTTCTAATAGATTGACGGCTTTCCGTAACCGCTATCGCCTATAATAACAAATTATTTTCTGACTTTAAATGACGAGAAATTTTTAAGTTAATTTATAATTTAATGTCATTTAATACGAAAATTTTGTTTAACTGTCGGATAAAAAACATCTACTATTTTCTTTTAGTACATCATGATAAACGAAACGGATTCTTCGCTTAACGAAGTGCGCTTGATTTGCCAAATGTTGCAGTCGATTTTAAACCTTTCTCCCTCCTTTCTTCGACTCGTCTACTTGCGGCAACCCTGTTCAGAGACTTTCTCGTGGCGGTAGGACAGTATGCGGCACAGACTACTATACAGACCTGTCACTCTGGATAGTTTCGTTTTCGCGGCGGCCATTAGAGATAGACCAAACATTGGGTTGGCGCGCTCTTGGCGATGGTCTGGTTTGATTCGAGCCCTTGGCGATGATCTGGTTTGGGTCCAAGCCGATTTTCAATGTTATAACCCTATTTCGCTCGGCGAAAACTTAGAACAACAGACTAGTGTGGTTTGAGTAACCGTAACGTGAAAAAGGATTATTTGTTAAGTGTTTAGATCATTTTATAGAAATGGATTGATAAAAGAAAACTGGTTGCGTTACAGGGTATGTAATTTATGTTTATTAAAATTGAAATAATTTTAGTTATCACCATCCTACATACGTGTTCATTATAAGTATACACGTGTTCATAAGTATACACGTGTTCATATAAGTATACATGTGTTCATCATACGAAATTAGTGCTGTGTTGTTATTACTGCCGGATTAGACTAAATTTTAAGAGGTAGTGGTATAATTAGTTAAATATTTTCCGTATTTTTATAAAATGTGAAATAATTGATATTTGGATAGCTTTTTCTTAGTTGAATGTGATATAGTATGTGTATATATTTATGTAAAATTTTTATTAAGTGCCTTATGGTGAAAAATTCCCCCCCCCTCGGGTAATTAATGATTGAGTTCCACAACTTCGATAGTGCATTTATGTAAATTTGATATTTACTATATGAATATTTTTATATTAAAAAAAAAAAAGTCTATTATCAGTATCCCAGAATAAATTAAGAACGATCAACACGCTAGTATACTTTTTAGACTGAAAGTATTATATAATATTTCAGTCTTTTGAGTATGTTAGCTTGTAATTTTTTGTGCATTATGTTTTACTAGCCGCCTTTGGCGACCAGCCTGTTCGCTACCCTTGAAAATTCTGACCGTGGCAAATTCTAACCGTGGCACACTCGCTGGCGCGACCTACCAGAAGGAACGACCTACCAGGAAGTGCCATCCAATTTAGACAGGAACTCAGTGGGGGAGGCATCCACAGGGACCGTACCCTCCTTCCCCTACCACCAACCTCTCGGAAGGACTTACGGTCCCGCATGTTTAACGTGATCGTACTCCGCCTGAACACGGCGGCAGTTTTGGCAGTGGCGGGAATCGAACCCGGACCTACCTAGTGCAAATCCCGCGCGCTAACCACTGGGCTACCGCGCCCTCCGCGACAATCTCCATAACCTTCTTTTTATTCACCCAATTTAGACCGGAACCCAGTAGGGGAGGCATCCACAGGGTCCGTACCCTCCTTCCTCTACCAACAACCTCTCGGAAGGACTTACGGATCCACATGTTTAACGTGATCGTACTCCGCGTGAAAATGGCAGCAGTTTTGGCAGTGGCGGCAATCGAACCCTAGCCTACCGAGTGCAATTCCCGCGCGCCTACCACTGGGCTACCGCGCCCTCCGCGACAATCTCCATAACCTTCTTTTTATTCACCCAATTTAGACCGGAACCCAGTGGGAAAGTCATCCACAGGGTGCGTACCCTCCTTCCTCTACCACCAACCTCTCGGAAGGACTTACGGACCCACATGTTTAACGTGATCGTACTCCGCGTGAACACGGCAGCAGTTTTGTCAGTGGAGGGAATCGAACCCGGGCCTACCGAGTGAAATTCCCGCACGCTAACCACTGGACTACCGCGCCCTCCGCGACAATCTCCATAACTTTCTTTTTATTCACCCAATTTGGACCAGGACCCAGTGGGGGAGGCATCCACAGAGACCGTACCCTCCTTTCCCTGCCACCAACCTCTCGGAAGGAATTATCGACCCATATGTTTAAGGTGATCGTACTCCGCATCAGTGGCGGGAATCGAACCCAGGCCTACCGAGTGCAATTCTCGCGCGCTAACTTCCCGCGCGCTAATTTAAATTTATAACGACCATATGCTAGGCTCTTAATTCCACCATCCTCGTTCCATCGTTCCATCATTTAAAATAGCCATAAAATTAAAATATCCATTTAAAATATCTATAAATTAAAATATCCATAAATTAAAATATCCATTTAAAATAAAAAAATCAACCATATCGTTCCACCAATCCATAAATATAATAATTTCAAATACATCACCACAATTCAAACCACCATAATTCAATCATTTAAATTATTTAAAATATCCATTTAAAAATATCCATTTAAAATATCATATAAATATAATAATTTCGCCCGATGTATACAACACTTATGCTCGTAATTCAGTTAAAACCGAAAGCGCGGTCTCCATGGAGACGGGGAAGAAACTAATGCGGATGGGGGGAAAATGCCGTTGGGGAACTGAGCCGGTAGCCGACAAATTTAAAATCATGGCGTCTTTAAAATTGCCATCCTGAAGGCAATTTTCATTATTTCTGGACCAGATTGGACTTGTAAGAATGCCAGATGTTTGACCTTTCTGAAAATGTAAATTATTAGTCGAAATTATGAGTACTTTTCACGATGCGAGAATTTAAAAACCAAAAATCGTTTTCTTGAGCAAAAAGTGACTTTTGTTTTAAAATCTTTAAAAAATATTAGAAATCGAAATTCAGATTTGAAATTGATATATTTTTACTCGAAATTCTCTGCTCTTTCCGATGGTGTCATTTGTTTTTTTCTACGATGTCTGGATCGTGGAGAAAAAAGGGCAAAAATGGCAAAAAACGGTCGAAATCGCATAAAACATTAAATAAATAAAAAAATAATTAAAATTTTAAAAATCGGTATTCACGTGTCCCCTTCCCTCCCCCCCGGGTCTCCGATTGCCAAATTTCGTAGCTCTCCGACGCGCGGTCGCGAAACGTATAGTGTATAAGACAGACAGACAGACACACACACACACAGACATTGCCTTTTATTATTTAAGATAGTGAGACAATGCAATGTGTGTATTTTTTAATCTATTTTATGATTATTTGAATTAAATATATAACTATGTTTATTTAAATATTCTTAAACTAATGAATATATTTATGTTGCAGATTAATGTATTTTTAAATCCTGATCCTTTCTATAGTTTCAAAAATTATAAAAGTACAGTCCTCAACATTTTGTTCCCCTCCCGTTTTAAAAAAAATCGCCAAGCGAGCGATAACGCGCCAAATCTGGCAGACGCATCGCACTTCAGTTGGTCCATCTGACTAGCGCTAGTGTCTATGGGACATCCCATGTTAGAAATGTTGCCATAGGATCCTATGGGAGTGAGCCTTCTGAATATAGTATTCTGTGGTATGCGGTGCCATGCCCAGTCTTAATTAGCATACCCCCAGATTAGAGGTGTGCCTCCACGCGCAAACTAGCGGCTAATTTTTTCGTTTTTCGTCAAGCAAATTCTATGTTGGATTCGTACATTGCCATCTATCGGTACATTTTTGAAGTAATTTTTTCACCAAACCAAATTTCATTGCTTCACGTATACTCAGGTCAAATATCAGGTCATTCTGACCAGTAGTTCTTACTTTACAGCGTTTTAAAATCGCAACTTTAATTATAATCACCCTGTATATATATATATATATATATATATATATATATATATATATATATATATATATATATATATATATATATATATATATATATATATATACATATATATATATATATATATATATATATATATATATATATATATGTATATATTATATATATATATATATAAAATTTTATTATATTAATACAGATCTGGCACACATAGTCTGGCAAGACATTTTAATAGTAACCTCAATATGTTTTTCTCGTTTCCCCATTTTATTTCATGAGATTAAAATTAGAGAATAATGTATTCATCATTTTATTTGCAATAATCTTAGATGGAAGAATTTTTCATCACCACATATTGAATTTAAATATTTTAAGTTTAAAATATTCATCCCCCTAACTAATAGGATGCAAATACTTCTGTGATAGGCTGCACGTGCAATATGAAACTGACATCAGTTATGATCCTAAGAAAGACAGAGAAAGAACATTTTACAAGTATTTTACTCTGCTTCAAAAACTTCAGAAAACTCATCTACCTCCATCCACATTTTCATACAATATAGAAAATTTCTTGTAAAGACGGATAGATGGCCAGAAGTGAACTTGAATTTTGAGCTTATGCAGTCATATTTTAATGTTATATTAGACATTTTGATTAGGAAACATATTGCTTTCAAATATTTTATAAAACAACCAGATTGTTTATTAGACAAAATATTTTATAATATCAACTGCATTCAGATATAATGAATTCACTAATCGATATTATACTGAATTAGAGCTTGCAATTTTTGGTTTTGTTTCGGAGAGTTAGCTGTCATCATTCGCCTGGAACATACATAAAAATATTTAATGCCCGAGATAGCCTGCTGAATCATGTATTGGGTGATCTTTGGAAAAAAATTATGATGGAATGAGAAAGGGATATTGGAAATACTATTATGCATCTATGTATTGCTCTAAATGCAACATATAAAAGATGAAATGAATAATTAAGGCCTAAAGAACTGTAAAAATTGGAATATATAAATTTACTGAATAACTATATTGTGTCAAAAAATGTCTTCTGTAGCAATTTTATTGTCGATCCTTACTAATAATGGTCTGCACCGTTGCAATTAGCTTGTTTTGCCTATCTCACTTTGCTGCCAATTTAATTTTCCTAACTTTCAAATCTATCCACTAGGATAGCTGCAATTTCTTTTGATCTAGCATGGTCACTTTACCATATATATACCTAACATGTACTCCCATGGACTTTTCCCTACAAAGTTATTGTCATGCGGACTCTCCCCAGAACCCTACATTTACAATATATTTACACTATATTTCAAAAAGAAAAGAAAATCCAAACAAATTTCTGAATCAGTTGAATTATCTTTGAAGAATAAATTGCTGATTGGAATATTGCTAATCGTGAATTAGTTCTTAAATAGTGAAGTTGTATAATGCACATTTTTGTGCTTGCGATTGACTTACATTTTTACATAAACTTATCATGTTTGCATAGCACTTTTAAGATTAATGAATTGGATTTTGACATATACAGTTGCTTAGTATAATTATTCTAATATATTTTGTTGTGGTTAATAATGCATATTTTATGCCAAACCACACATTTCCAAAAATGTAGTTAAAAATTAAGTCATTTGTTACTATTCTACCAATCTATATTTTTTACCAACATAAGTGACAAATTGAGCATTTTATAATATTGTTGCTTGTCTGACAGGCAATGCATAAGCGTTACAATGCTCTTTCGACATGGTATAAAGAAGCATCTTCGCTTAACAGTATGCGAAAGATGACATTTACCCTAATAATTTTCCCTTTTCTCTTACCTTTCTTTCATGCAAAATATTCTTAATAAGTATAACTGTATAAAAATTGTCAAATGATCTAAAAAGCATAAAATAGAATAATGGTATATTTTTCCTTAAGTATTATATAAATTTCATCCGCATTCATGGCAGTATATTTAGTTTATAAAACTTTCTCTTTAGTTTGCTCTAATATCTTAAAATCGGAGAAGGGATGCTAAATGTACAACATTAATTGTAGTTTTCTCAAATATATTTACCCCAACATATTTTTTAACATGCTGCATAGTACTCTAAAACAGCATGATACGCCACAGTAGGAAAAAGCACACCTAGTGTCCGGATACTTTTTAGGGAAGAGTACGTTCAAGACGAGGAGGCGTCAGACTGCATTAACAGTCATGAAGATAGGTGGTTCTTGGGGGACCTAAGAAAATGGGTTTCTCGTGTTCTTCAAAGGTGTGGAACGTAACACTGATGATCCCCAATAAGGGGCTCTCTCCCTCGTGGTGTCTGATCTTTCCTTACATGTTTATAAAATCAGACAACCCTGGTATATTTTTAATGATATACACGTGAGAAACCAATCGAAATGGTACATTTTTCAAAATCGTACCATTATCGAAGTTTTAGCAAAATATTTGATGCATATGAGATATCTCTGGAGTATGAAAAGTGGTGTATAGAAATGTATTGTATATAGACCTATCCTGAGTTGCTCTGTAGGATGTCACAGCTAAAGAAGAAAGACGAGTGTAGCAAAAGCCACGAATGTAGTTTAAGGAAAGTTTAAAGAAAAATGCATAATAATCATAAGTTTAAGGAAATATGCCTTTCAATGAGGAATTTCTAAGGATAACTTCATTATTGTTGCATGATGAAAAAAATAAAACTTGCCCTCATAAGCCTATCAACAGTCTCCCACAATAGGCTCAATTGAACAATTTACGGATCAATTTAAGATAATTCAGTATTTGGTATTCAGAACAATTGTATATGGGTTAAATTTGAACCTGTAAGAAAGTGGCTATATGAAGTAATTTGTGATTTGAGCAGAATGTGTAAGCTATAGCGTTTAGGGGTGGGACAACCCAGTGGTTAGCGGTTGCATTTTAGCGCCCTGAGTCTGAGACTCGCCTCTGCCCAAGCTGTCCCCGTGTCCACGCTGAGTACACACACACACACACACACACACATATATATATATATATATATATATATATATTTATCGATGTAGCCCACACTGTGCAATGTACGGCATACTATGTGTTATGATGCTATTTGATATACTACCTTATCCATAATATTCACTGATGCGCGCTTACTTCCCTCGATAAATTTTAAATTGTAAAACGCCTCTGATAAATTTATCTGGCATTTTCTATTACGTAAAATGATAGTATCGGAAAAGGTAACTGTCTCCTTGTAGTATTTTTCAAATGCCAGAATATACCATTGAGTATAAAATTTATTTGTTTAAAATCTACCTTTTTTTAATTCATAGAGTAGACAACTTCCTAAATCAGAGGAGAGGAACCTGCATTTTAACACTATATGCGGTCTTCTAGATATCAAGTACGGTCGTCTCAGTTAACTTCCCTTCTCTTTAAGTTGTATATATTAATTTAACATTCGATTAAAGATTTGCATTTTGCAGAATATGTAATACAATTGCTTGTATGAGTTCACTTCAATGTAGCTTCAAACATAAGAAGGTTCTCCACTCCTGGCGTGATTGATTATCAAAATCAACTCAATAATGTTTCAGGATAGTGGTTAAAAACTCTAAACTCACATACACTTTGGATTTCAAATGTTTGCAAGAACGATATACATAGATACTCTCCAAAAAATAAGTCCGAAAGTGAAAATCCGGCACAAATGAAAAGCGACTGCAACCATGTATTCTAACTTTTAATTTAACATTGAATGGAATTCTGTCTATTATTTACATAAAAAAATGAGTTTCGAATGCATACTTACACATTAAAAAGAAATAAAAGAAATTAAAAAAGGGCAGTTCACAGTTTTTCATATGAGATGTCTGTCAAAAAGGAATATGACCTTCTCTCACACTAATGCAGAATTGGCAACAACTATTCATGCCACCGATTAACTGCGCAATAAGGTCGGAAGGCAGTAATCGTCATTCTTGTATGAGATCACGTTGGAGCTCTTGAGTAATGTTTGGAAGGGTTTGTCGGGAAGCTACAGCTCTCCCAGGAGCATCCCATACATGCTCTGTTGGGTTTAGATCTGGGGAATACGCTGGCCGCTCAACTCGCTGGATTCCCTCTGTTATCAGGTAATCGATTACGATACGAGCTCTATGTGGCCGGGATTGTTGTCCATAAGAACAAACTCAGAACCTATTACACCCGCTAAAGGGCAAATATAGGGATCAAGGATTTTGTTGCGATATCTTTGGCTCCTCACAATACCGTTGAGGTAGAAATGGAGGTCGGTACGTCCTACAAAAGAAATCCCAGCCCATACAAGGATACCATCACCAGAGAATGAGCGGAGCTGGACGATGTTAATCGCTTTATACCTTGAACCAACCTCTCTCCTCACAAAAATCCGCCGATCGTCCAGATGCAAAGCGCAACTGGACTTCTCGGTGAATAGGACACTTATCCAATCGTCCAACTGACGTGTTTCTGACACCATTGGAGACGGGCTGCTCTGTGTCTCGTAGACAACGGAATACAAATGTTTGGCCTCTGCGCATAAAAGCCATTTGCGTGCAATCTCCTTCTCACAGTTGTGCCTGCCTGCAGCTACACAGTTGTGTACACAGTTGTGCCTACATGCCTACCTGTAGCTGCAACGAGGCTAGAAAGTAAAGAAGGGGCTGTTTCTTGCCTATTGCGTCTGACCAATAACTAGAAAATCTGACCAATAAACATCGGTCATCGGAAGATGCTTTAACTCGAGGATGACCCGACCCTGGCATTCTGTTTAATGTACCGCTGTTTTGGAAGTGGTTCCATAAGCGTGAAATCAAAGAATGCTGGACTCTGAAAATTTTAGCAACTTCTCCAATAGATTGGCAGAATCCTAACCTACCCACGTTTCACCATCGCTGATTATCATCTAAACGCCTTCTTTGAGACAAATCGAATGAAATGGTTATTTCGGATTTTCACCCTAACGTCCGTAGTAGAAGTAAGGACGCACAGAAAGAAACGCCTGCTTCTACCAAGACGCTGATTTACGTTTTTGGCACGGAGCTAATTGCTATTTTGCCCATGTGTCTATATTTGCATAGTGTACTCGAAGTATACAGCAAGTTTCGTCTAATAAAATTCATTCGTTCGCTCGTGATCGCTTATTTTTTTGGAGGGGAGTGTACATTCCTTATTTTTTTTTATCGGAATATCAAATACGTTTTACCATAGAAGACGCAAATATATAGTACGTAGTTTCATTTTACCTATTTTATTAGATTATTTTGGATTAATTCAGAAGGGATATAGTTCATTTGATAAATATGATTTTTCACTTTAACAAACATTAATTAAGTAAATTAACAATGTGTGAAAGCTTCCAAAATATTTCTTTTTCCCATGGATGTATTCATTATATATACTTTAATATAGAATTCCACTATCCACACCATTTACTTGTAAAATTCGACTGCAACTTAATGTGCAATTAAAACTGTCACACCTCTTCTTGGCTCATGAATCCCATCAAGTGATTTGAAAAATATGCGTGTTTCATTGGATAGTTTGAAGGTCTGAAACGCGGGTATTGGACCGCTTCGAAGAAAATTTGTCACTCCCTAAAGTCTATGTTTCACCTCTACTTACATTTGTGAAGCTATAGCAAGCGTCGCCAGAAGAACCTGATGTTTAATTCCCATTTTGTAGTGAAACTAATTTTCCACTTCACTTGATAATGAATTAACGGTTACCAAGTGCCGTAGTAGAAAACTTTTCTCGATATTGATTTTCTTAAGTCCAATGACTTGTTCTGAACGAGCTTGAAAACTTAAAACTTAAGATGGTAAAATTTTGAAGTGATGTCAACGCGGAAGAAATTCTGTGAACATCATGCCAACGATGTCGCGATTAAAAGATGGAACCAAAAGGTGTACATTAGTTTTAAAAATGAAATTATCTGAAATATTAAAGAGTGTACGAGTATTAATCGCATATTGAAAGGCAGATTATTTCATCAGTGAGAAATTATTTCATCAAATTTCAATTAGACTCTTTATATGAAGTGATTATACATAAACCGCCTTGATTTGTTTGTTGTCTATATAGGGTGTCCCAAAAAGATTGAAACGCTCTTTAATTCTTTACCTATTGGAGATAAGTGGGCAATGTAAATTGCAAAAATGTTGAAAGTAAGGTAGGAAATAAGACTACGTTAATGAAATTGTCCTCCCATTAATTTTCAAAAGTTACACTTTTTAAATTTTTATCAGAAAATGTTTATTTTTAGTGCAACAAAATCATTAAAAAAACCGCTTATCTGTATCTTTAAAATCAACTGAATTATGATAAAGGAAAAAATCTGACTTACGCCACTTTTCCGTACCATGTGAAATACTGTGTCATCAGTAAAAATAGGAATCATAAACAAATTGACCATGGAAATTATTTAGATCAAAAATACGTTAATATGCGTCAAAAATTTTTATTGGCATGTCTCAATATGAAAAGTACTTAAGAATCCGCGATTGCATCGGAAGCCTACGCGGAATTCGCAAAAATGTTCCCTATGTATTATCATCCAGTTTTATCTTTTTTGTGATATGTCACAAATTTACATTTCTAATTTGATATATGGTCCCCATTCACAATGTTCAATTTTCAATTAAATATAACTCGCTCAATTTTAAAGATTCAGATAGGAGGGTTTTTTAATGATCTTGTTGCATTAAAAATAAAAAAAATTCTGATTGACCAAATTTGTCTAAGGGGGTAGTATAAAAATTTAAAAAGTGTAACTTTTTGAAAATTAATGGTAGGACTATTTCATTAACATAGTCTTACTTCCTACCTTACTCTCAACATTTCTGCAATTTACACTGCCCACTTATCTCCAACAGGTAAAGCATTAAAGCGCGTTTCAATCTTTTTAGACACCCTGTATAATGGTGATAAATACACAATATAAATGAGATAAATGAGATACAAATATAAAACAGATAAATATAAACATGAATAGCAAGTGTGAAATGTAAAGCAATTGTAAAAGCTAAAAGTAAAAAGCACAATATAATTCGTATTAAAATGAAAAAGTATAAAATTCTGTAAAATGAAGAAATGGGTAAATGGAAACACTAATGCAGCGATTCAAAATTTCGTGTTCTTAAAGCTATTTTTATGTATATATTTTTTGAAAGCTGAAAAAATATTTAAAAAATACCATTGACATTTTAAAATTAATCACCTGAAGATGTTACCTCCTGAAATGAACGTAACTACCTCATTTGCACATTATATGACTCGTCATAATGGTTTCATTTAGCTTATTATAATAGTTCGATATATTAAGATAATAGATTATAGCCATATATTAAAATATAATCCATATATTAAAATGTTTTAATAATTAATTCATTAATTTGGCATCATTTTCCTTGAATTAGAGTTTGGCGATAAAATTTGGCGTTTAAAGTTTGGCGATATTTTTTCAATTTGGCACCATTATAAAAAACTCGCCAAATTGGCGGTATTTTGCAAAATTAGAAGTCAAATTTGACAAAGTTATCATCAAGCGTTACAGCCAGACGGAGAAAAGGTCTTTCCTTATATATACATAAAAGACTTTTGGAGAATTGTAGGGCGTCAAAATAGAAAGTATATTCTCTCATGTGTGGAACAAACTAGATCCACGCGAATGATGTTAGCAAATTTATCGCATATTATTCTATATGAAAAGTGAACATATTTCACGTTAGTTAATACTTTTTAACTTTATGAAATTTGTTTTATTTATTTATTTGAAAACTTGCAATATCTTGAGAACGGTTCGTGTTAACGTTCTAAATTTTACGTCATTCGTTTAATCTTCAATTTAAAGTTGCTGGAAATATAAGTTAATTAGGTACTTTGAAATAGTTTTACATGCTGTAATTCACAAAGGCACTAAGTGTAGAATTCAGCATTAAAAATATTATGCCATGGATCTTATATATCATTTTTTCATTGTAAAGAAGTGAATTCATAGCATTATATTGGAAAAGTCATGTGCTGCCCACATCAAATCTTTTAAATTTCATTTATTCATCTTAAAATTTTGAAATGGGTAATGAATAAAAGCAATATTTTATTTGTTAAAGAATCTTTAAATTTATTGCCTTTAATAAATTTTTCGCCCTCGTACATGTGTAACATAACGTATGTTTTATCATATTTCTGCAATTGTTCCAATCTAATATTTTGAAAGGAGGGAAATACCCCTGCAATTCTTTTCGGGGCATAATGCAGTATTATTTAATTTGTGAAACGTGTGACATATTTTAGATTTTGCCTGTTGTTTTCATAGGAAGCTCTGATTTCAGGAATAATCACCAAATAGAGTGTATTTCACATAGTGGGCTACAGATTCAAATATAAAGGATTTCCAGTTTTATTTAAATATTCTCTTTTTGATATAATTTTTTTATCATAAAATTCTGGAGAAAGCGTTGTTACCTTATTTTCGCAAATTTAAAATATTGATATCGCAGCCATCAGTACACAATTTGACGCGATTGATTTGAAAACTATATTAGTGCACACTTACTCCTCATCCAAAAACAAACCAAAATTATCACCATAAATGTAGCAACATATATCATCAACATATGAATTCCAGTCTTATCATCTTCGCATATGTGTCCTGTGTAAGAAAACTCCAGGAAAGGCAGGTGAGGGGCGGCAAACGGAATTTTTTTGGTCTTACATTTTAAGATGAAGGTACGAGATATTCGGTTGGGCTCAATGAAAAACCTAAGATAACGTATTTTTTAAATGACACGTTTGAGACTCCCAAAATTCAGTAGAAAATATTTGAGATTAAAACACGGTATAAAAAGAATAAGTAGAAAGTTAAAAAGTGATAAGTAACATATGTTAAGGTATTAGCTTATACTCTAGTTTTGAGGCCGATATATGAACTTTGCCTCAGAAAATCTGCTTTCTTCTTCATATGCTGCATTTACTTTTAATATAAGCTTCTTTGAATTTGAGAAAACATAAAAATATTTAGATGGCACTGTAAAGCTTTACTGTTGTCAGAAGTAGAACTTCTTCCTTTCAAGCCTGAGGTTGTCTCTGAAATACGACAATTGTAGTCACTAAACTATGGCAAGCATAATATATTCGTTAGGATATGCTCTAAGCCCTAGCCTTGTAATACAATAATTTCATATGTACACTTACTTGTCTAATGAGTTTATAATGTTTTCCAATGCCATTTTTTTTTAATTTAGCTTAAGACTTGAAGTATGACTATAATTATAAATCCAAAAGCTATAATACAGGATACGGCTGTGCATTATTCTCTTTTAGAAATGTAATTTTCCCCTTATAATTTCAGTTTAAAAGCACTAGATATTGTTTTTGAGCTTTATCTTTCATTTACTGGTCAATAAAGAAGTTATATTGTCTAAAATTGCTTTGTAACATGCACATTACGTCAGCTCTTACATAAAACTTACACTGAATATTATGTTGTTGAATACCTACAACAAAGGTAGTCAGTAAGGAGCGCACTTGCCAGAAAATTCGAAATTATTTGGCTAGCTTGTTTTTGATTTAACGAAATATTTCTGGGGCAGAGCGCATAAATCCATGTTTATTATCAACATATAAATTCCACGAGGCGGGGTTAGCACTAGGTTTGTTTCGGCAGTAGAGTCAGTTAAGAGCAATAAAACCGCCCTTGGGCATTCCCCGAGGAGTCGTTCGCAAAAACCCATTCGCCATCTTTTATGTAGCGAGAACCAATCAATAGATTTTATTTCATTCTGTAATATTAGCTTGGATAGCAAACTTGACACAAAGATCCTCTTTGCTCCTTTGATTCGGCCTCCAATTTATTAGTAATTAGTTTTTCATTGCACAACCGACTTTTTCATTTTAGGAGTTACTGTGTCAGCAGCTGCCTCCGTGTCTGATAGGAAGAAAACCAGACCGAAGGTGACAAAAGCATTTTTTGATTTGTAAATGATATACATTAATGATTTACATTGATTTGTAAATGATTTACATTATAATTACGTGCTCATTGGAGAAAATTACATTGTTTAATTGCTGAAAATTGCATTGTAGTTATCAAGCTGTCATATCATTTACATCTTTAGGTTGTTTTAAACAAAACAATTGCAAGCAATATACATATATTAATACAACAATATACATATATTAATATATCAGTATACATATAATAATATAACAATATACATATATTAATATATAATATATTTATATAGCAATATTACAATATTAATATTACAATATATTAATATTACAATATATTAATATAGCAATGTACATATAGAAATACGTGTTTCTAATGATGAAATATACTGCTAATATGAACGAAGCATACAAATCCTAAATAAAACTAAAATGGAGTGTATGACAAATCTAAAATATTTTTGCAATAAATTTATATATATCTAGTAAAATGCGACTCATGAAATTCGGCTCCATATGATTAACCTCAGATTTCTAACGTTTGTAGGTTTGTATAGAATATTGTCTGAAAAACACTAAATAAATGTATAGAATTATCAGTGAGTGGTATGTAGCGTAAATACTTTTCATTTAAATCTGAACTTGTATTCAATCATATTTTATCTATAAACTTCATAACAGTATACCATATAGTAATTATTACAATAAACCGTAAAGATATGAAGAATTATATTGTGCTATTTTCACACGAAGAACCACCTGTATAAAGAACCTTGGAACCACCTGTATATGTCATATTTGAGATGAAAACATTTATTTTCCAGAAATACACCCTGTTGATAAACAGAAAAAGAACACACCCTTAAAAGATTTTCCGACAACCACGAAACCCGTTATGCGAATACTTCCTAGTCAGGTATGTAAATTATTAAAAATTCGTCGTAAACAAATAGAGGACGTTCAGTGTGCATGGCAAGAGCGTATTTTAGGGCGCATGCAAGGAGAGTGGTTCACCTGCTAAATACAATTATGGCTGCTGTAGTAGTTTAGGTGCCTTCTGCAACCGGTCAGCCGGTACAGAAGCCTGGACAACAAACTCGACAGCAGTACTCGATGACAACCAAGAGAGTTCTAGAGAAGACCTACCGTAGGCTTAAAACAGGATGAGTTGTCAGTCATATGTGCCAGCTGTTACCTTGGTCGAACAAATGCGACTGTGCGACGTTGTTGGGCAGTCAGAAAGGACAGTCAGGACAGTCATAAACGTATCATAAACGCAAAAACGGATATGGACTACATTGATCGTGCGATAGTGATAACAGATATAAAGACACCGACGACTATACCGTCGACAACTCAAAGACAACCTAACTTCTTCTACGCATCATGCAGTGTCAATACCTACCACTGTCTAGAAATTACAGAAGCAGAACTGGATTTTCTGCGTCCCTTAAGTTATCTATCATTAACTATTTTATATAAGCAGCACTGTCTGAAGAAATGTTAAGATTAGAAATCGGAGACGATGCTCGAATGGCCTCGTATATTATTTAACAATAAATTTACCTTCTGTCTGGAATCGGTTAAACACCCTATTTGTAGCTGGATGAGACCGAATTAACGGTGCAATCCAGCTTCAGTTGTCAAGTTTCTCACAGCTTTCACACCTACAATGATGAGCCAACGGCCGTACCGTGCTGAAAACGCCGGTTCTCGTTAGATCACCGAAGTCAAGCAACATCGGGCGCGGCTAGTACTTGGGTGGGTGACCACCTGGGAAAACCGCGTGCTGTTGGCACATTTCGGGCGCGGTAGCCCGGTGGTTTGCGCTCTGGATTTGGACGCTGCCACAACTGCCGCCGTGTTCATGCGGAGTACGATCAAGTTAAACATGTGGGTCCGTAAGTCCTTCCGAGAGGTTGGTGGTAGGGGAACGAGGGTACGGTCCCTGTGGATGCCTCCCCCACTGGGTTCCGGTCTAAATTAGGTGGCACTTCCCAGCCGTCCAAACAGTTACCTTACACCTTTTCTGGTAGGTCGGACGCTCTGGGTCTTAACAACAACACCTACTATGATAGTAAGGGGAGCTATTTTTATGACAGTTATTACCCTTAGTGTTGTCACGCTGTACTTTAACAGCTCCTTACCTATTATTTCAAGACATTCTGAGACCAGCTGTATTTCCTATGCTATAGCGTCCTCTGCAAGCTATTTTACAACATGATAACGCACGGATACGTATAGAAAATGTCACTCGAACATGATTCGATATGTTGATACAATCTCATACCTAGCCAGATTTCAGACATTTCCCTAATTGTACGCATCTAGGTTATGATTGTGCCGGTAGTTCAATCATAACAGAATTTCGGTGATTTAGTTCATATATTTCAGAACATGTAGCTAAACTTGGTTTAGGATAACATTACAATTTTAACTGACCCCAAAGCACCCCATTTATTGCCACCAGAAGCGAGTTTTCTATTTGTAATCATGTGATAGTTACAGTACCCCTGCTCTGCAATAAAAATAACTTTTGAAGTGAAAATAATAATAATTTCTTTATCATTACATGATCGTTGCATGGACTAAGTTTTATAGTGATATAACACTTTCTTCGGAGCGTGTCGTTTTTTAGCAACAGGGTGTATATCAAGAATTTACTACTTTGAAAAAGGAAATATTCCGTACCTTAAAACCACTTTCTTTACAAATTGAAATGAAAAATATGTAAAATGCAATCTTTTTTTATATTATTTTTTCAGATCCATAGAATTGAAATGAATAAAACTTATTTTATTTTGTTATTTTATGCCATGTTGTAAAAATACCTAACATTAGAGCATAACTGTATGTATTTATGTATTTTTACATGTATTTTTATAACCTAACATATTTTTAACACACTTATTTTGACAACTTAATATATTTTTAACATTTGTATTTTTGTAACTTTTTGTACTATTTCAAAAACTAAAAATGTTATATATAGAGAACTCAACAATAAATTCTGCTTAAATATGCATTTCTTCCCGAGTTGTCTGAAGTTATTTTGAGCACTTAATGTTAATTAACGTAGTTATATATATATATATATATATATATTAAAATGCAGGCTCCCCACCCCTGATTTAGGAAGTTGTGTACTCTCTGAATTAAAAAAAGTTAGATTTTAAACAATTAAATTTTGTTCTCAATGGTATATTCTGATATTTAAAAAATACTACAAGGAGACAGTTACCTATTCCGATACTATCACTTTATGTGATAGAAAATGCCAGATAAATTTATCAGAGGCGTATTAAAATTCAGAATTCACCCAGAAAAGTAAGCGCTCATCAGTGAATATTATGGATAATGTAGTGTGTCAAATAGCATCATAACACATAGTATGCCTTACATTGCACAGTTTGGGTTACATCCATAAACATATATATATATAATATATATATATATATATATATATATATATATATATATATATATATATATATATATATATATATATATATATATATATATATATATATATATATATATATATATATATATATATATATATATTAGAAAAATGTAATAATAACAAAATTCAAGTAATATTAACATCACCATAGAAGCAAAATCACAGCCATAATGCCGATAGGAGAAAAGAACAGCACCGGCCTAAATTCAATGATTAGTCCGAATTCAATTCCTCTTCAGATCTGAGTATTTAATTCTAACTAACCCAAACAAATGCATGTTTCAGATTGAGCAATAGTACATTACTATAAATACTCAAACTCAGACTACAGGCATCAAAAAATGAAGATTGGAAACATTAAGAAAATTTGTATTACCATGTGGCATGAACCCTTCTTTTTTCATCACGTGTATACGCGATCAAACTCAACAGCTTAAATTATCTAGAAGCACCGGAATGAACAAGTCGAAATGCAACCTGGGAAGCAGTACGAACGTTCACAGTAATACTCCCAGACACGTCCAGTGAGTCAGAACAGGGGACCGGACAAACAATTCAGAATATGAACAACCCGTATAAGCAATTCACAATATGAACATGAAACAAAGATGAAATTCTTACTACTGAGCAAGTAATTCATAGAAAAACTGGGTAAACGAAAATGCCACTATACACCATTATAAGGGCGCTCAAATCGTAGTTTCAAAACTGGCAAAAGTTACAATTTTTTAGCGAAAATAAAATTCAAGACATTAATATTAATGCATCTTATTTTCCGATTTTTTGATTTTACCAATTTTTTTAACTTATTTTATTATTTTTCATTTTTATTTATTTATACAATTAATAAATAACTATATATATATATATATATATATATATATGTTAGCCACTCTAAATGGGAAAGTGGGAAAGTTTTCTTGGATGTTATCGAGTGGAAGTTGATACGCTGAGTTGATAATTTTAATAACGAACTTGGGAGGATATGCATTATATATATATATATATATATATTCAGCAGCCACTATTGAAATATGCTTTGGATCGTTATCATGTTCATTACAGTCCAACATTAACGATTAAACCACTATTGCGATATAATACCAGTCCAATGTTGGAAGCATATAATTCTCCAATATTTCTATGTATGTAGCTCTACTCATCCTTTTTAGAATGAAAAATATCCTTCCTGGTCTATACTCATTAATGCATTTTTATGTCATTATACATTCTCCTCTTAAGGTTTCATATACTTATCATTAGTAGGATTTGCTGGTTTGTTATAAGACCATCACATCCAAAACTACTTATATTTGTCTTGCCTGTCAATATTACACTCTTCCAATCAGCAATAGTCCAATGCTGGTATAATTTCCCTAAATTATGTCGTAGAAGCATGTGGCGTTTAGACAGCGAATCTTTTTTTTCACCACTTTTGCCATCATAAAAAATTTTCGGTTCCAAACTGTTGATACACTAATATCGACTGCTAAGCATAGCTGAATATATATTGAAAGATATATTGATTTTCAAAATCAATTATATATATATGTATATATATATATATATATATATATATATATATATGTATATATATATATATATATATATATATATATATATATATATATATATATATATATATATATATATATATATATATATATAATAAAAATGTTTGAAGGTCCAATGAAAGAAAAGTGAGGATCTGTAACTCGAAAAACCTAACTTTCTAACAGGCTTACAAAATTAAAGTATAAAACAGCAAATCTTCAAGCAAATGAAAAAAAAATACAAATTTCAAATCATCAAGTCAAAGAGCCAAAGAAAAGTATAAAAAAAAACAAAGGTATGGAGTCCATAAAAGAAAAACAGACGAAATCCAAGCTCAAATGCTATACATTTGCGCAATAAATTAAATGAATTTTGGATTGCCATTCCTATTTACTCATTTTTTACATTTACATATTTGCAAAGTACCCTTAATTTTTTAAATTTGCTATGGTATCTATAAAATATTATATATATTTATATATATATATATATATATATATATATATATATATATATATATATATATATAAATATATATGAAATCTGTAAAATTTCCTTATCTTGTACTAATCCCAAAAATGCATAAAAATCCGATCAAATTTAGACCTGTGACAGTTGGATGCGGATCCTACCTTACTATAGCTAATATTAAGTTACTTTCTATTCTGACTCCATTACTAAAAGAGATCAAAAAGGAAGGGACCTGTATGGTGTCAAATTCTTTTGAACTTATTGACAAATTAAGCAGAATAAAGGATAAAATGTTTTTCAGATGCTTTGATTTTAAAGACCTTTTTAATCATGTAAATTTAAAAGATTTATCCGAAATTTTATTGGAGCTTCATGAGCATCACAATCTCCACTCTACCATCTCCCTCTACCAATATAAAATGCTGATAAATATTGTTTTGTTTGAAAACATACTGCAAAACGGTATAGGTTTTTATCGTCAGGTGCAAGGCATCCCAATGGGGGGGGGGGGGGGTTGCTCTTCGGTACTTGCAGATATTTACCTGAACAAGTATGAACAAGGCACATATTTAGTCAATGAAATGCCATACTACCGCTTTGTTGACGATGTGATTATTGGATATAAAAATCAACAAGATCATTTTGAGTTTGGGTTTTACCCTAAATGCCTGGAACTTTTGGAAACTAAATATACAAATCCAGGAACTGTTGATTTTCTGGATATCAGCATTTACTACAATGAGAAAAACAAAATATGTTTTAAAGTTTATGACAAGAGGGATAATTTTGATTTCAGCATTAATTACATTATAGATTGGAAATCTAATTTGAGCAGTGGTATTTTCAGGAATGTTATAATAAATCATCTAAATCGATATAGACGTCTCAACACTGAAAAAGAAGAACAGCAACACAGCGTCAATAAATTACTCAGGGAAGCAGCAAAAAGCAATTACCCACATCGTTATCTAAGGCACTATGTAGACTTGATATTTGACAGAAAGACAAACAATTTCATTTGATGAAAGCAGGTCGGTGAGATAAGGTTGTGCGGCATGGCTTGTGGACTTCAAGTATTCTGTTGAGTAATTAGGTTAGGTTTATTCCAATCTTAAGCCCCCTTTTTTTGCTTCATGGTCTATATACTTCGGGATGTTTCATAGATTTCATCGGACGGAGGAGTGCTTCAGGAAGACAGAGGCACCGGAAGTGTTTCTAGAGTAAAAGTGCTTTAACCGGGAACGGGGGGTCACTATCCCCCCCGGCCTTTTTTCTGTCGTTCCTGTAAACACTCTCCTTTCTTTTCCCCCTTTCCTTTGTACCTCCCCCCCTTTTTCAATTTGATGATGTATTTACTTTTATATATATATATATATATATATATATATATATAATTTGGGAGCTAGAAATATTTTTGGGGAGCAAGAAAAAGCCTAGCTCATAATGCAAAACAATATTTCTGTTTTGCAACTTTTCATCTTAAACACATTTCTTGCATTTACACCATGTGTGTTTATGCAGGGAACAATGGGATTAGTACCTTAAGTACCTGCATTACATATATGATTTATATAAAAATACTTTCATCTTAATGTGTAGTGACGAAAAGTTTTTTCACCCATCTTTACCACATGTAATTCTTATTTCATTCCTTAACTCTGGAACAGAGAAAAAGAGGTATTTTATACCAATTTAGTACCTGTTTTATTTATAATTTTACTTATCTTGTTTTTTTAAAATATTCAACGGTTTGTCGTATAGTATATTTGATGTCACATTTATATTTCAGTCCATCTTCCTTTCACTTTTGCTATACAGAACATTTTCTATTAGTGATCCATCTCAGGTATATATAATTCAAGTAAAATAAAAATTCTTCAATTATATATATATATATATATATATATATATATATATATATATATACATATACATATATATGCACTCGTCAAAAGTGAAATTCCAACACCACGAAGGAATGCACTCAGCCATATGCAAATCGCATGACCGGTAGAAGAGAGAGTCATATGTAAATGATTATAAGAAACAAACCAAGATATGCAAAAGAAACCTGTTTATTCACTAAAGAATGTGGCTCCCACGAGCAGCTATACCGGCCGCTAAACGGCGAAGCATATTATGGAAGTGGCTATTAATGGTTACTTGAGGTAATCCTTGCTAAGCAGCGCCCACTGTTTCACGCAGTTCGTCTACGGTATGTACAGGCGCTCGCCTTTATTATATTAATGTCCAGTGGGGAATGTTCCCCTCCACTTTACATCCCCTATGGGCAACCATGACTTCATATTTAATAAAATGACTACTAAAGTTCATCTAATTAAGGAATAAGAAAACATTTAAAATGTTATATCTTGTATTCATCTTACATAGATAACATTTTAAAGTCTCGTGCATTTCATCCACTCTTTGCATTTTTATTCAAAATTATTTTATTCCCCTATAAATGAAACTTCTTGAAGTAAAACTTATAAAAATGCGATTTCCAATGAAAATTTCACTTGTAATACCAACTTCTTTGCCAAATGTTTAGCCTCCTCAGTCAAATATCTCACGCTACGCTACTGTTAAACAGGCCGCTAAATGGCGAGGCCTACTATCGATGAGGCTATTAATGATTGTCTGAAGTAATCCTTGCCAAACAAAGTCCATTGTGGCACGCAGTTTGTCTTCTGTATGTACTGGTGGTCCCCTGTGTAGCTGATGTCCGATGAGGGCTCACACGTGTCCAATCGGAGAGAGATCCGGCGAGGTTGCCGACCAGGAAAGGAAGTGAATTCCGTTCAGACTGTTGAGAGATCACCGTGCAGTGTGGCATTGTCTTGCTGGAACACCGTGTTGAGGACGGCTTGCACCAGTGGCAGAACCAGAATCATCACGACTTGTGTGACATTCCGGCCACTGTCAGATTACCTGCAATGTGCACCAGAGCTGTCCGCTGATCGAAGATAATACCCCCCAAACCATGATGCCTGGTGTGGGGGCCAGTGGGATGCTTGGTAATATGGGCTGGCAAGTGGTTTCCCCCGGGAAGCCGCCGCCCCATCTACGGCTGTCATTCCTCCACAGGCAGAAGCGAAATTCATCCTTAAAACATACCCAATGTCATTAATTATTCCAGTTGCGATGACGGCGACACCACGCCAGATGTGTATCCCAGTATCGAGTGCCCACCCCAGTAGTTGGTCGCCGCCTGCTCATCAGTACTTCATGTAACCTGTTGCGAATGGTTTGGTTGCAAGTAGGTCCGGCCGTTGAGGGTAACAGGCATTTTGGAATGCCACTTGCCATTCTGAACGGATCTCGACGAGCCACTCGACGAATCTGCCGGTCTGAGCTGTCTGTCGTGAGCCTGTTCGATCCACTACCTCTTCAGCGTGTTCTTTAATGTTTCTGTATCCATCGTGTCACACATCGCTGACTCATGTTGTGATCAGCATGCCCGGCAATTGCACTCATAGACAAACCCACGTCACACAGCTCCAGGATACGGTCTAGTTCCCCAGCCGTTAACTGCTAGTATACAGCTCACTGGCGTCTTCGAGGAATAGCTTCTTAACTTTTTCGAAAGTTAGGCTGCTGCAAGTCGTCGCTGATGGCATTTACGGGACGAGCAGTCTGCTGGTCTTTATCACACGGAACTGGGTGTCACGTGACCCAATACGTACGAAAACTTGATCATTTACATATGACCATCTTCTATCGGTACTGTGATTTGCACATGGCAACGTTCATTCCTTCATGATATTGCAATTTCACTTTTGACGAGTATATATATATATATATATATATATATATACAGGGTGTCCCCAAAAACATTGACCTCCGCTTTTATTCCTTAAAAATTGATCTTAGACATATAAAATAAATTACAAAGTTGCGTAAAAAAAGATACAGAATTTTATTATGAAATCGATGAAAATTTTCAGGGGATTAAATTTGAAGAAATACAAAATTAAATTTTTATACGGTCCTCGTATAAAAACATTTCCAATGAGTAAAATGTACCCCATATACTAATAAGGTGATGTACAAAATTTCAGCATTTTATCATAAAAATTTATTTGATATACCCTGACGCTTTGAGGAACTTATTAATTTAACATACTTTATTCAAAAATATAGTGAATTTAACCTTTATCTCGTCTAATGACGGGTTAACTCTTCTAGTGATAAATAAAATTCACCATTTTTAGTTATTTGCAGGAATCTTAAGAAAATCAGACCAAAACAGCTTTCGCTGAAAGAATAATTTTGGTCTACTATAAGTTTTAATTTTATAGATGAATCTCAATGTTGTAAATATATTCATACATAAAATTCAAAGTTATAACGTCAATATTGCAGCTTTATGATTGGTCAACATGGTTTTCTCTACGTTAATATGCGTTATTAAATACCATGATATAGAATTATAAACTCTTATAATGAACAAGATTTCAGGAACGGACAGAAGTTCCCATGAGGTACACCATGAGGTACACAAAGCGTTGTGTCCGATTTACATAAATCAATAGAGTGGCCATCAACTAAACTTTCCTACAGTATTTGAAAAAATGGGATAATGACCGATTTGAGAATTGTATGGCAAAGTCTCCTAGATATATTATTTGCTTGCGGCCATAAACCAATTTTCTCTACACTTTTTGAAAAATAAAAATATTCATATGCATTTGATGTATATTTTTTAAAACAATTCTTCACTTATATTCAACTATTTTAAATTCTAATTGAAATATATTTAACCAAAAGGCTATTAAGCTTTTATTAACTGATACTGCAAATGAGTCTGAAAAAACTCAGATAAGATTTATTTTAACTCCTTTTTGGTTATTTTAAGCTGAGACTTGGAATAAAAACAAGAATAAAAAAATTCTCATCTCTCTTAGCACTACAGTTTAAAAAATATAAAGGGATCAACCCTTTATTAACTTTAAGAAATTTTAATTGCAAACGATAGAATATGTTTTATAAGACTGATGTTTTTT